>VZTT01074233.1:0-10815 GCA_013400855.1 Buphagus erythrorhynchus | reverse complement strand
AGCCTTGTGGGTAACTTTTGTAACTCCACCGTTGGTAAAACCCCCCTGGGTCACTCCCTGTCCTTCTCA
Organism: Buphagus erythrorhynchus; assembly: GCA_013400855.1. Classification (NCBI taxonomy): domain Eukaryota; kingdom Metazoa; phylum Chordata; class Aves; order Passeriformes; family Sturnidae; genus Buphagus; species Buphagus erythrorhynchus. The sequence goes on along the minus strand of VZTT01074233.1, from coordinate 10,746 downwards.
GACACGAATTTGGCAGACAGGAATTGAGCAGCATCCCCCCTCTGCCTCCTGAGACATCACCAGACACGGAAAAAGGCAGGGAAAGGGGGAAAGGAGGGAAAGGAAAAGAGCAGGGAGGGATAAACGAGATTTCCCAGCTGGAGGGAGCAGAGAGGCCTGAAAATCCCAACCCTACCCATGGGCAGCACAGCCTTAAATCTCCCTGCAGACTGAGCCTGAAAAAACAAATTAATCATCCTGCAATGTCCCCAGCAAAATGCCCATAAAATTTCATTAATGCTCGTGACAGTTCATAAAAATGATCGGTAGGGCTGGCAACTCCAAAATAAGGTGGAAATAAGTATGAAGATGTTTTTACTGTAAGCCTGCTTTGTCATTCAGCTCTCTGCAAGCTCATAAATAAAAAAAAAAAAAAAAATTAAAAAAAAAAAACGGAATTACAGCACCCCGAGAGATGGGGAGGAGGGAGATCCCTGAAGTTTGGGATTGTCAGGGACGCTGGCTGGTGCTCAACACTACCCACGGGCTGCAGGGGCTCACTTTATCCCAAATCCTTCAGAAATCCTTCAGGATACCCCACAAAAGCTCCATCACCCCCCTCCCGTGAGATGCACCACAACACTGGGGATAAACATTTCCAGAATTACTCTAAATCAACTTTCCCCCTTTTCTTGCAGGTGTCTAACAGCTCATCTTTATCTGAGGTGGAATTTTAGCTTTAAATGGAAGTTAAAACTGGTTTTTCAGCTCCCCATTCCCCTCAGCGTTTGGATCTCTGCTGGTCCATAAATGGTCTCCCCCTGTCCCTGCCCCGTCCCTGTAGCCAGATAAATCTTCCTGGGAATGAAAGCAAGAGCAAAAAGTGCTGCTAATGAAATGATGATGACATCATTAACTCAGATTAAGTCATACTTCTCATCACTCCAAATTTTCTCCTTGCTTGGTCTTATCCCCGCAGGAAAGGGAAAAGCCACTCAGGTACCTCTGCTGTAAAAAAATCCTAAAAACCCAGGATGAGGATTGAAGTATTTCCCTGAGCAGCCCATTGCCCAAACCAGGAATGATCTGGATGGGCAGAATTCAGTCTGATGTTGAATAAATCTCCTTTTCCTGCCACTGCAAGCCATGGTTGGCACATCTGTGGTGTCTCACTGGGGGTTTTCAAGACCTCCATGGAGTCAAGAGCCAGCTTTAAACTGTCCCCAGGAGTTCTGGGAACAGCTCTGCAGGCCCCACAAAGCTGGGATCTCCCCAGTCTCCTCCTCCCTGGTAAAACTCAACTTATCCAGCTCAGCATCAGCATTTCCAGCTGATGGGGAAGGCAGGTCCCTGCTTGGGGCCACTGCTCCCTCTGCCACTGCCTGCTGTCCCTGCAGAGCCCCAGGGCTCTCAGCTGGCACAGCCCAGCTCTGGCAGCACTGCTGGAGGCTCAGGGTGCTCAGGGTGCTCAGGGTGACCAGGGTGATCAGGGTGCTCAGGGTCCCCAGAGTGCCCAGGGTGCTCAGGGTCCCCAGAGTGCTCAGGGTGCCCAGGGTGATCAGGATGCCCAGGGTGCTCAGGGTGCCCAGGGTGATCAGGATGCTCAGGGTGCTCAGGGTGCTCAGGGTCCCCAGGGTGCCCAAGGTGATCAGGGTGATCAGGATGCTCAGGGTGCCCAGGGTGCTCAGGGTCCCCAGGGTGCCCAGGATGCTCAGGGTCCCCAGGGTGCTCAGGGTACCCAGGGTGATCAGGGTACCCAGGGTGCCCAGGGTGCCCAGGGTGCCCTTTTTCTGTCATGCCATATAAACCCAAAATCCTTCTTCTGCCACACAGCATAACTGGCTTTTTTTCCTTCTAAACAGACTGGATGGACAGCTTGTGACAGCTGGAATCATCAGGGAAAGCAAAACTTCAGTTCCCAAGGGGAATTACTGAGGTTTCTTCCAGGACAGAGCTAAACTGAAGGGAACAGTCAAGTTGAGGAAGACCAGGGAATGTATTCGACATAAAAATCAGACCATTATTTTATTCCATGCATTGCAAGTTCAGAATTATCCTCTTTTTTTTTTTAAGGCAGGGATTCTAATTTCCAAAGGTGTTGGCACCCTCAGCTGCCATTGTGCAGAATCATTGCTCACAGGGCCATTAATTAAGGCACTGTCAGCACTTCCAGCCCAAACCTCTGCCTGTTAGGAGTTTATAACTCAGCCATAAAACTCTGCTCTGGGCTGAAATTTAGCATGAAAGGCTCTGCCTGGAAGGAATCCATCCTTTTGTATTCGGGAGTCCCAAAAGCTTGGAGCAGCAAACCAGGGGTTTTATTCCAAGGGCTGCCTTTCAAAAACCTGTTTTTATGGGTGCTGCCTGAGCTGGGCTGCTGCACTGGCTCACTGTGCTCACTGTGGGGCGAGGTTTGTGCTCTTAACACTAAAAAAATTTTGGAATTATTGGGGTTTGTGGTTCAGAGCCACTGTCTGTGCTTGGTTAAATACCTGAGAATTCTCTGCCCTTGCTGTTCCCCATTGGAGGATGAGTCCACACGGATTTGCCACCTCCATTGCCAGGGCCAAGGTTTAATTCCCTCTCCAGTGGTCATTAAAAACATGGACATTGCTCTGCTCCACCACTTTTTTCCCGGTTTTTTCCATCTCTGACTGAACAGGTTCACACGAAACATCAAAAACTCCTTTTAGCAAAACTCAGACTTGCAGATCCTGATTTCCAGCACCCACGAAGGGATGGAGCACCCAGGGACCCTCACTCTGCCCTGTCCTGCCTCCTCCTGCTCTGCTTTCTCCTCCCTGAGGAGCTCCCCAGCTGCTCAGATTTATTGTTTTCATTCTAAAAACCCGGCAGTTTTCTACAACTCAAGGGCTGCATCCTGATCTGGAAATCCAGAATAGAAGAGACCTTTCAAAAATCTCAGATTTTAGTGCAAATTCCTGCAGCTGGATTTTTAAAGGATTAGAAGAGTTCGTTGAGTGCTGGCAGCACAAAAAGATAATGCACCACACCCAGGTTCTCAACCGACACAGGGGTCACAGAGGAATATTTCTATTTGCAACTGGAGATCTTCAATCTATGAATTTCCACCTTCTCGGCACCAGAGCAAACACATCAAAACTGGGCTTTCTTCAGAAGTCTCATCAATTCTCTCTTCCAATGTGAAAGGGACTGGTTATCCCCCAGAACACAACTTCCCCCAAAATAAAAACGAAAGAGAGGGTGCGTGGGGAAAATGAGGAGCAAAGGGAGGAAGGAAAAAACCCCAGAAGTGACAGAAATGTTCGTTTCCATGCATCAGCATGCAGTAAGAAATCAGGAACTCCCGGGCCAGCACACAGAACTGTACCTGCAGGAGGTCTCTCGGAAGGAGATGTTCAAATCCCAGTGGGTGTGAATCCTGCAACAAACAGAACAGGGGTCAGAGGCACGGGCTGAGCTCTCACCTGCTGTGCCCCAAACCCTGCTCCACCCTGGGGACCCCACAGCCCCAAATCTGCCTGGTAGAGCCCCAAATCCTGCCCTGTCCAGCTCCCAAATNCCCTCTCCTGCTCCATCCTCGCCCTCTCCTGCTCCATCCTCGCCCTCTCCTGCTCCATCCTCGCCCTCTCCTGCTCCATCCTCGCCCTCTCCTGCTCCATCCTCGCCCTCTCCTGCTCCATCCTCGCCCTCTCCTGCTCCATCCTCGCCCTCTCCTGCTCCATCCTCGCCCTCTCCTGCTCCATCCTCGCCCTCTCCTGCTCCATCCTCGCCCTCTCCTGCTCCATCCTCGCCCTCTCCTGCTCCATCCTCGCCCTCTCCTGCTCCATCCTCGCCCTCTCCTGCTCCATCCTCGCCCTCTCCTGCTCCATCCTCGCCCTCTCCTGCTCCATCCTCGCCCTCTCCTGCTCCATCCTCGCCCTCTCCTGCTCCATCCTCGCCCTCTCCTGCTCCATCCTCGCCCTCTCCTGCTCCATCCTCGCCCTCTCCTGCTCCATCCTCGCCCTCTCCTGCTCCATCCTCGCCCTCTCCTGCTCCATCCTCGCCCTCTCCTGCTCCATCCTCGCCCTCTCCTGCTCCATCCTCGCCCTCTCCTGCTCCATCCTCGCCCTCTCCTGCTCCATCCTCGCCCTCTCCTGCTCCATCCTCGCCCTCTCCTGCTCCATCCTCGCCCTCTCCTGCTCCATCCTCGCCCTCTCCTGCTCCATCCTCGCCCTCTCCTGCTCCATCCTCGCCCTCTCCTGCTCCATCCTCGCCCTCTCCTGCTCCATCCTCGCCCTCTCCTGCTCCATCCTCGCCCTCTCCTGCTCCATCCTCGCCCTCTCCTGCTCCATCCTCGCCCTCTCCTGCTCCATCCTCGCCCTCTCCTGCTCCATCCTCGCCCTCTCCTGCTCCATCCTCGCCCTCTCCTGCTCCATCCTCGCCCTCTCCTGCTCCATCCTCGCCCTCTCCTGCTCCATCCTCGCCCTCTCCTGCTCCATCCTCGCCCTCTCCTGCTCCATCCTCGCCCTCTCCTGCTCCATCCTCGCCCTCTCCTGCTCCATCCTCGCCCTCTCCTGCTCCATCCTCGCCCTCTCCTGCTCCATCCTCGCCCTCTCCTGCTCCATCCTCGCCCTCTCCTGCTCCATCCTCGCCCTCTCCTGCTCCATCCTCGCCCTCTCCTGCTCCATCCTCGCCCTCTCCTGCTCCATCCTCGCCCTCTCCTGCTCCATCCTCGCCCTCTCCTGCTCCATCCTCGCCCTCTCCTGCTCCATCCTCGCCCTCTCCTGCTCCATCCTCGCCCTCTCCTGCTCCATCCTCGCCCTCTCCTGCTCCATCCTCGCCCTCTCCTGCTCCATCCTCGCCCTCTCCTGCTCCATCCTCGCCCTCTCCTGCTCCATCCTCGCCCTCTCCTGCTCCATCCTCGCCCTCTCCTGCTCCATCCTCGCCCTCTCCTGCTCCATCCTCGCCCTCTCCTGCTCCATCCTCGCCCTCTCCTGCTCCATCCTCGCCCTCTCCTGCTCCATCCTCGCCCTCTCCTGCTCCATCCTCGCCCTCTCCTGCTCCATCCTCGCCCTCTCCTGCTCCATCCTCGCCCTCTCCTGCTCCATCCTCACCCTCTCCTGCTCCATCCTCACCCTCCCTGCTCCATCCTCACCCTCCCTGCTCCATCCCTGTCCCTGAGAGCTGCAGGGCTCTGTCTCAGCTCCCAGGCCCTGTTCAGGGGAGGCAGAACGAGCTCAGAGCTGACATTTCAGGCAGAAGCCCCAGACGTGTCTGTGCCGTGTTCCCTCCCAGCTGGAAATGAATTATCAGCAATTTCCCACCCCAGAAATGAACCCAGCACCTTCTGTCACTGTGCCTGTGACAGGCAGGAGCAGCAGCTTGGGCATGAACAATATCCCAAATCAAGGCAGAGCAGCCAGGGGGGTTGGGGGTTTGGATGGGATTTTTCTGGTTTTTGAAGGGATTTTTTTTTGGTTTTTGAAGGGATTTTTTCGGTTTTTGTTTGGATGGACAGAGCTGGATCCTCCCAGCTCGTCCCAGTTATCCCAGTCCCAGCTCCCACAGCCTCCCAGTACCCACCCCAGGCTGTTTCAGGAGGCTGAGCAGGGCGTGCACAGGGATTCAGGGAATCTCATCCAGGGCTCCTGGAAGAACAACCTGACAGTGGCAGCAGGAGGAGGCTGAGCCATGGGGGCTGCTCTGGGCAGGAGCTGCTGCTGCAAGGCTCAGAGCCAGGGGGTCAGGAGAGCTTCAGGCACGGGAGATGGGCAGAGCTGCCCAGGGCACTTGTGGGGCACGATTTCCTTCCCTTTCCTTTCTTTCCCTTTCCTTTATTTTCCTTTCCTTCCCTTTCCTCTCCCTTTCCTTTTTCCTTCCCTCTCCCTCTCCTTCTTCCTTCCCTTTTTCCTTTCCTTTCTTTCCCTTTCCTTTATTTTCCTTTCCTTTCTTTCCCTTTCCTTTATTTTCCTTTCCTTTCTTTCCCTTTCCTTTATTTTCCTTTCCTTTCTTTCCCTTTCCTTTATTTTCCTTTCCTTTCTTTCCCTTTCCTTTATTTTCCTTTCCTTTCTTTCCCTTTCCTTTATTTTCCTTTCCTTTCTTTCCCTTTCCTTTATTTTCCTTTCCTCCCCTTGCCTCTCCCTTTCATTTTCCCTTCTCTTTCCCCTCTCTTTCATTTTCCCTTCCCTTTCCTTCTTACATTTCACTTTTTTTTTCTGCTCTCACCTCCTCCCTGTGCCAGAAGGGATTTTGTGCTGGATTTGGGGTATTTTACCCTGCAGCATCCCCGGGAAGTCAGTGCCTGTTTTTTTTTTTCCCCTCTCTGTCCCTCAAATCCACATTAGGACAACGACACCTCCCCAGCACCCTGAGCAGGTGTTTGAGCTTCACCCTCATCCTCATCCTCACCACCCACTGTGGGGACTTGGCTAAAGCTGTTCCTGACCCACCCTGCTCAATCCCAGATGCTGTCACTGCATTTCTCCCCTTTCCCTCCCCTCCCACACTCCTTAAAGCAGGAATTATTAAATGCATCAGCCCCCAGGACAATGCTGGGCTGAAATCCAGCAGAGTGAGGATCCTGCTGTTGGAGCTGAGCCTTCCTCCCTCTCCCTGGCCTGGAAGGTTCCTGGGATCTCACCAGGAGATCCTGACAGGCAGTTTGCACCTCAGGGTGGAAAAGCTCCTGGGCTGAGCTCATGCATTTACCAGCGCTGGCTGGAATCTCCCTGGAAGTCAAAGCTTCCCAAACTACTGCACAGCAACGGAATTTGTGGGGTCTAATTAAGAATTACAGGATCGTTAAGGCTGGAAAAGCCCTCTAAGCTCATCCAGTCCAAATTTTCACCCAGCCCTGCCACGTTCAGCACTAAACCACGGCCCCACATCCACACCTCCAGGGATGGTGATGCCACCACCTGAGACTGAGGTGAGGGACCAGCCAAGAAACTCCCAACTCCAGTTTAATGCCCAGAGCCTTTCCTTCAGCACTGCCCAGCCCTCAGAGCAGCAGCAAACTGGGAACAGGAGAAAGAGGAAAAGTGTTCAAAGCACTAATGCAGTAGATTTTTCCTTCATTCCTGCCCCTCCAGGAATTCTGCCTGCTCCTCTTTCCCCACTATCCCAGCTTTCCCCCCACACTGCACCACAGCTCCAGGAAAAGGGAAAGAACAACTGTACAAAAGCCAAAAGTCTTGGTACAGAAAACTGTACAAAGTGGGAGTTCAACCCAGCTGGGAGAAGCCTGCTCTCCTGCAAGGAAATAAAGCTGAACCCAGAGAGCTCCAGACAAAGTGCTGGAGAGCTGGGGATCGCTGCCTGAGAGCTGCCAAACACCCTCCCCTCATTTCCTAATAAACAAGGCAAAGCAATTACGGTAATTAAAGATTCAAGATAAGGGCACTTTGTATTTGGGGGGCCCAGCGTTATCAATTACAGAGTTATCACGCTGCTCTCCCTCCTAATGAGACAATCCAGCACTGTTAATTCTGCAGCATTAAGGAATAATTAAGAGGGGCAGGAGGAGCAGGGCAGTTCACCAGAACTGACTGGGAGGGCTCCTTGTGCTCCAGCCCAGGTGTATTCCCAAAATTTCCACTTCCAGCAGGAACAGGCTCCTGGGACAAGCTGCGATGACAAAGCCAGCCTTTAATTACAGGAGGGTTTTATGGCAAGAGCTGGTGGCTCTTTTGTGTCCCTGCTCCGAGCCCTCAGCTGCTGGGGGTGCCAGGAGGGAAGGGGGAAGCAGCTTCTCTCCTGCCAGGCGAGGAGCACATAAAACATCAGAAAAGCAATTACAGCCCTCCAGCTCCCCCTGCTCTGGTTTTATAGGGCTTGTCTCAGATCTGAGCCCCGCTGTGCATCACAGGGAGGCTCCTGCCCAGAGGAGCTGCAGTGATCTGCACGGGAGGCTCGGGCACGCTGCCCTCAGGGGTTTTGCTCTGCTGGGGTCGCAGATTTTTCTGGAATTCCTGGCTTTGCAGAGGGGTGAGAGGACCTGGAATTTTGCAGCTCCCAGGTGAGGGTTACCTAACTCCAGGCAATCCCTTCTCCTGCTCCTCTAAGACTGCACAACTCCAGGATGAATGTCCATGGCACTGAGAAAAACAGGATCCAGATCAAGGAGTTCTTCCTCCCTGCTGCAGCTCCATCCCTTCTCCTGGAGGCTCTCAGGGTGCTCTGACACTGGCATCAAACACAAAACCCCACACCCTGCTGCTGCCCCTTCCCAAACTCTGCTCCCCAGCACTGAACTCCCCAGTTCCAATCAGAATTTGGGCACAGCTGGAAGCAAAGGCAGGACCTGGGACCCCCACACCTCTGGATTTCAGGCAGCTGAAGCCCACAGACGATTTCTTGCCCGTGCAATTCCTTGGCCACAGAGCCCTGGGCGGAGAGCGAGACCCAAGTGAAAATCTGCAAACCCAGATTTGCCTCCAGTGCCAACTCCAGAGAGGGGAAAGTGAAAAATTCCCACCCAGCTGTCCCCTGTGAGCTGGAAGGTGACAACTCCAGAGTGGCCTCAGCCCCTGGAGGTGACTCCTCGGGGCAGGGCTGCCCTCCAAGGCTCTGCCCCAGCCCAGATCTGCTGCAGGTACCTTCTTTTCATGATACTGATGTGCAGATCCTCCTCCTGCTTCACTTCGGGGTGCTGCCCATTGCTCTTGTCGCTCTCCTCGCTGTCCTCGCTGTGGGAGAAGATGGAGCTCAGCTCCTTTTTGGGGACCCTGCTGGGGGGCAGGGGGATTGTCCTCTTCTCTGCCAGGCGGCCCCGGTTCTGGGATGGGTTTGGAATGGGGAGGGGGTGAGAGGGAGACAGAAGAAAACGAGGATTTGGTGAGGAACCTCGGTATTCCCACAAATACCAAACAAAAACTTGTTTACCCCTTGTGTTTTAAACCTTGTGTTCACCTCAAATCTCTCCAGGCCAAGCCAAAGCTGTCAGTCCCTGCATGGCTCACACTTTGTCCTGGTCACTGTGCAAAGGACTTTCCAGCACACACATTTCTAATTCTGGTTTTTTTTTCCCACTTCTGAGCAAGCCGTGCTTTTCCAGCCTCTCCCAGCCCTTCATCCCCAGCCTGCAGCTCATCCACACCGAGAGGAAAGAAGGGTGGCAGCAGAATGAATCTCTGTCTCCAGAGTATCTCCCACCAAACATTTCCATGTCACCGTTCAATTAAAGCTTTGCCAGCAGCAGGAGAACCCCTGGAAAGCAGGGAGGCTGCAGTGCCACTGCCCCATGGAATCTGCAATTTTATCCAACAAAATCATGGAACTGGGATGGGAACCCCAGCGAGGCAAAGTGAGGCCACAGCTCTGTGTCCATCCTCTGGACAGGGAGAAAGGTGAAACGGGGCCAGTAAATGCACAGGAACACCTAAAAAAAACCTGAAAAAAATAAAAAAAGCCTGATTTCAACTTCCCAAATAAACCTGGCCAAAGGCAGAAGTCCTGGGACAGCGGGTCAGGCTCTGTGCAGGGGAGCAACGCCGATACAAGAGCCCACGTTTTCCTAATTAAACAAATTAAGAACTTTCCACAAGTACCAAACAAAAAACTTGTTCACCTCTGCCAGTAAATTCCAGCCGTGGTCGTTAAGGGCAGCCCCAATGGCTGTGATAACGAGCTGAACCCATCTGGAAGGCATCACCCCTTCTCCAGGAGCAGTCTGGGGGCAGCAGGCACCCGGGGGACAGGGCAAAAATGGCAAAAAATTGGCAAAATGTGGGGGAACCACGCACTTTATGAACTGGGCATGCCCTGCCCTCAGACACTTTCTGTGCTCAAGGGGCTCTTCCAGCCCTGCCCCTCTCTGTGCAGCAGCAAACTCAGCCAGAGGGGAGGAGAACCAGGAAACTCCTTGGAAACCCCAGAATTTCAGCCCTAACGATGCAATTCTCCAAGTCCTGTTTGTTTTGTACTTTTACCATCAGGTTTGGGGCGTGTTTTATTTTTTATTTATTTTATTTGTTTACTATGTCCCTCCGCCCCCAGAAAATTAAAACAGACTGAGCCAATCAATTTTGCCTTTTATATTCATCTGCAGCCAGCCTGGAATCAATTGCACTTCCCTAATCTGTTTAGAGGAATCCACCAGCAGACAACACATCACCTCCAAATTAAGCACAGAGGCAGCCAGGAGCCTGGCCCAGAAGCTGCTCCGAAATCAATCGTCTTTGCCATTGACTTGGAAGGGCTCTGGCCCAAGGTGCAAACACAAAATCCTGCCCAGAGCACATCCCCAGGGAGGATGGGGATGCTCCTGGGGCAGCAGCCGGGCAGGGCAGGGTTGGATGCAGAATTGTGGCCCAGGGACCCCCCAAAAACAACCCCAGCAGAAGCTCCGAGGGGTTTCCTGCAGCCTGGATCCTCCTCTCCCAGCAGCAGGATTCCCCCAGCCCCGGCATGGGGAGCTGAACATCCCTTTTTTCCTCTTTAATTGAAGTAACCAAACCTCTCCAGGGCTCCCTGCTGCAGGGCTGCCCTCCCTCCCTTCGTCCTTAAATATTCATTTTCAGGGTTCTGCTTGCAGCCAGCCAGGCACAGCTGGAGTTGGAGTCGATAATTCCCATTCCCCCTCCCCAACCCCACCCTCCCGGAGTCTTCTGACAGCCATTAATTGCTCAATACTCACAAGTATTGTCAGGGTGGGGGGGTGGCTTTGTTTTTAAAAAAAAAAAAAAATCACAGCCAGGAATATTTCCTTTCCCCAGGAAAAATCAGATGGGTACCAGTGCTTCATTTAAAGTTACCCCAGACCAGAGATGCAGCTGCAATTAAAAAAAAAGAGAACAAAAAAAA
>VZTT01074232.1:4531-17456 GCA_013400855.1 Buphagus erythrorhynchus | reverse complement strand
CTTGAAGAATGTCCCTCCTTCCTAGCCTCCTTTGCGCCTCAGGACTGCCTCCCAAGGGGCTCTCTCAACCAGTCTCCTAGAGGGCAAAGTCTGCCCCTCCAAAGTCACAGTCCTGCTGGGCCCCCCCCCTTGCTTCTCAAAAAATTGAAAATTCATTGAAAATTGAAAAGTCATTCTTTTCAAAAAAATTGAAAAGTTATTTTGTGATCTCTGTGACCAAGAGGTCCTCTGACCATCGCATCATCCATAAATGTTCACAAACAGCAGATCCAGTGGGGAGCCTTCCCTAGATGCTTCCCTCACCATCTGTATCATGTAGTTCTCTTCCACACACTTCAGGAACCTCCAGGTCTGTTTCCTCTCTACTGTGTTGCATTTCCAGCAGATATCTGGGAAGTCGAAGCCCTTCATGAGAGCAAGGGGCAGTAATTGTGAGACCTTTCCCACCTGCCTATAGAATGTTTTTTATGCATCTTCATCCTATATTTTACACTTGATATTATAAAATGATACTGCTTGAAGACACAAGGCGTTGTTCTAGCATCCTAGATCTGACATTTATTAGTATTTGCTAAGCACAGCTTAGCAGTAAAGAGCACCACAGGTGGAAGTCTTTCGTACCTGAGACCAGTAACAGCTCAGAGCAGCCGTGTGGGATCTGTCCCATGTGTCAGGTCCCTTGGCAGCTAGTCCATCAGCAGAGAACAAGCAGTCTGTGGTAGGAATCCTTCAGCCACACACTCTGGTCTCCTGTCCTCCTCTCTGTCTTTTACTATCCAGACTTTGTTTTTTCTGGGGTGTCAGGAGCAGTGGCATGAAAGCTACCTAGGCAGCCCTTCAGACTTATCAGTGGTCTTCTGCAGACTACAGCAACCCTGAGCTGACAATCTGATGTACTGTGTCTCTCAGAGATTTAAGATGATGTGTAAATATTTTAATTCTGGCCATAGAATACCTTTTATCACCATCTCCCTTTGTCCCTTTCTCCTTTTTTATTTCTTTCCTCTCCTTTCTGCATCTCACTCTTCTAAGATCTATTTAATTATACCCATAGAAAAGAAAATGCTGATATCAAAAGAGCAATTCCCTCTTTTGATTTCAAATTCATTTTCCCCTCTCATTCAAGAGAATAGAAATATACAAAGTAATTTGGTATATAAAATGATTCCCCATAATTTTAATCCTTTTAAAGTGCTTATGGAGATTATCACAGTTTGATTTATTTTGACAAGGGGTGGTAAAAATTGTAAGAACAATAGTCTACTAAAAATGTTTTAAGAGCCTGTTGCTGTGTTACAGGAATGAACATTTCAGGTGTTTCATGGGTTTGGGGGACGATTTCCTAATACAGCTAAGTGAATTAAAGTAACACAAGGAACATGCATTCACAATAAGTAGAAATGGACACCATTTTGCTAATGCTTGAAGACTTTTTTCCAGTAGTTAAGACATCATATTTTTCTGTTCTGTGTCTTCATTTTATTGCATCTTCTTTTGCTTTTTACAGATCAGGCAGCTAGATGTCAGAGCTACAAGGGAAATCATAGGATTGACTAAATTTCTCAGTCATAAAGCCTGCCCTACCAAGAGTTTGGGTTTGACCATAATATCAAATATCTCCCAGGCAGAATCAGAGGGAGGGGCAGAGCCCAGTCCCATGTGCTTATAGGTCTTACCTCACCTCCCTTTTATCCAAGATTTCTTTGTTTGGTGTGATGAAGTTTTGTCTGTACTGTGTTTTGAATGGAGTGTAGTAGCTCAGTTCCCAAAGGAGGAAATGCAGTGACTGAAAATGTAGAAACAGGGACAAAGAGCATTCTCAAAGTCAGACCATGCACTCAGCTGCTCAGAAACATCATGGTCCCACAGAGAGAATGGGTTTCACCATATGATGTGCACAAGGCTTACTCAGCCTTATGCAGCAAGGTTTATTTAGCAGCTGCAGAGGACAGGCTGCTCCATAACCCTACCATGCAGGTGTAGTCATTTGGGATTACCTGTGTCAGGATTAGGAGTGCCACCATGGAAAAGATCACAATGATAAGTGTCTGTGCAGTCTCACAAACTCCCCCAGTCCTCTATCACCCAGATGTTTTGTGATCCCAGTGTCTCACACTGGTAGAGAAGAAAGATGAAAGTGAAAATACTAGTTTTCCAAGACCATTAATTACATCACACATATTAAAGTCATCTTATCTAAGGTATCAAGACATCCCATTGCAAGAAAACATTAGAAAATATATATTAAGTTTTCATGACATTCATTTCCCCTTGTTCTGTGTTTATGCTTTTAACTTTGGATTTTTCAAATTTTTCTCATTGAAGATCCTTGTTATTTGTGATGGAAAATATATGTTGTTCAGGATAAACCTGAGCTTTTAGAAAATGGTATTACTGGAAAATTGAACCTCAAAAAACCCCCCAAAAAGCATGGAAAAGATACCACTGGAAGAGCTTAGCATTGTGAAGTGTGTAACAAATAGAATTCAGAAAGTAATCAGCTGTTATCATAAGATCATTTTTAACTAACAAATCTAAATTTAAAACTATTTCAAAGAAATAGTGATCTTTGCAAATACATTAAAACAGCAGAATAAAAAATGAAAAGAGGAAGAGGGTGAGTAACAGGGCAGGCAAATGACTGATCTTTCTGTGTGGTTTTCACTCGAGCACGAGAAGAATGATTACATCCCTACAGCAGTCTTCAAAGTGTTGGAGTCAGAGAGTGGAATAGGAAATGAACTGCAGTTCAGTGACCCTCTGTGGCCTGAACAGTGGGAGCTGGTAAGCACAGCATTTCCACTTTATTCACTTCTCTTTTTTTCAGCCACTGTCACTAGAAGGCCTTCCCACACACATGCTTTTGCATCTTTATTGTAACCTGAAAAGAACTAAATGTAGCAGATATATCTATGTATAGGCAGATATAATCTGTATGGGTAGATTTTTCAATGCTCTACATACACATAGGCTTATTGAACATGTGTATGATATAGCAATGAATAACTACAGTTTTCCTGAAGAAGACTGCTTGCCAATTTGAGATAGAATACTTAGCCATGAAAATTTCTTTGTGTTTCATTAGGAATAAAACCACAAGATAGTCACCTGGGTCTGTTTGGAGAATAGATATAAAGTATCACTTTCAACCTGGTCTGTAATTTTCTGCTTCCTTTGTCACGAAATGTCAACAAAATGCCCTCGGTAAAATTTCTCTCCAGGAAAGGAAGGCACCTTATACAAATAGAGCTGCAGTATAATGCCACTTAAGGGATGCTTGATCTTCTCATCTTGATCTATTCTTGTGATATATGTGAGAAGCATAATCTAATGCTTAATAAAATATCTAATGCACATCAGAGTTTTCCATAAAATTGCACCTCTGCTATGGCATGATAAATGTGAGTGTAAACATACCCAGGAGGTAAACCTGCAAGATGTTACAGTACAGTATCCTTGTGGACAAGTCAAGAGGCTACTTGATTATTCAAGTGAGATTCTTTTTCACGTTTTTGTTTTGTAACTGGACATCCCTTGATCTTTGGAAGGGAGTTCCAGACTTTTTAATGTGTTTATTTTAAGAAAGAATTGAATTATTAATCACATCCAGATTTACGAAACTTTTTTACTAAGGCTCAGAAGCAGCTCAGATAAAATTATCACCTAGATGCTTAGGGAAATAGAGGATTGAGGGAACTGGTGGTTTTTTGGGGATTGTTTTGTTTTATTTTTCATCAGTAGATTATGATGGCCAATTATCTTTTTGTTCACTATGACTAAGGGAATCACTGAACACTGTCAATGAAAAAATTAAAAGTGAAGCCTATAGTCTGATTTTTGTGCTTGTGTTTAAAAGAAATCCTTGTATTTCTGTTAAAAAAAAAAAACAAATTTTCTTGGTATTTCTTTTCACTGCAGCTTCAGTTCTGTGTGATGCCATTTGAACTCTTGGAGCTGAGAAGAAGGTAAAGAGTAGTTTTTGCCATCACTATAGAATGATAGAATCACAAAGTGGTTTTGATTTCAAAGGACATTAAAGATCATCTAGTTCCAACACCACTGTCATGGGCAGAGACAACTCCCACTAAACCAGGTTGCTCAAAGCCCCATCCAACCTAGCCTCAAACACTTCCAGGGATGGGGCATCCACAGATTCTCTGGGCAACCTATTCCAGTGTCTCAATACTCTCACAGCAAAGAATTTCTTCCTAATATCTGGTCTAAATCTGCTCTTTTTCAGTTTAAAAATATTACCCCTCTATATCAATACAGGCCCTGATAAAAAAAAAAAACTCCCTTTCCATCCATCTTGGAAGCCTCTTGTACTTTCCTGAAGGCCACAATAACATCTTCCCAGAGCCTGAACAACCCCACTTCTCTCAGCCTGTCTTCATAGGTAAGATGCTCCATCCTTCTGATCATTTTCATGGCCCTCCTCTGGATGCACTCCAACATTTCTTGTACTGGGGAATCCATTGAATGTAATAAAACTGAAAAGAGTGAGAGTGTCATTAAATAAAGAGCTATAAAGTATGCTTCCAGACAAATCTAAACCATCATTAACATTGTGGTATAAAAGGGTGCAGGGTTCTTAGTGCCTATTACACTGTCCTTAATGTAATTTTTCTTTATTATGAGTAAGGACTACAAGGCAATAAGATCTATTTAGGCACTCTCTTTACAACAAAATTTATCCTCAAAAAGCTTTACAGAATCTCTTGATCATATTGTGATATGAGAGAAAAGTGCCTCCAAGGCCAGTAAATCTCTTTGTTTTTTACAAAATCTTTTTGATATGAAAAGATATAATTTTTTATATACCTGTCAGAATTTTGTTAAAATCTTGAGTATTTTTACAGTATTCTGAAGTTATACTTTTCTTTCTCCTATTCCATTTTTATCTAAAAAGACAAGATACATATTTGAAAAGAGATATACAGGAACATGAGTCTAGCAGTCTGTGTTTTTGGAAACTCATTTTTTTAATTGAAGGTTTGTCTGTTTTCATATGGTTTTCACTAAAATTCTCTGTAGTACAAGAGACTAAGTCTTCATTCCTCTTACATTAAAAATCTGCATTTTACAAAAGAAATGCCTAATATAGTACTCCTGAGAGCCCAACAAAGAAACTCCTAAATGAATAATTAAGAGGTGAATTAATGTTTTTATGATTCAAAATCTGGGAATATAAATGGAGGGATGTTGCGTCATCATGTGGGCTGCAATCAGAATAAAGGGTTATGTTAAACGAACACTGAAAATAGAAACTTTGCCTTTTCCTCTACAGTTCCTCGTTGAAGCCAACCGCTTGATAATTACTCTTGACTATTTCCAAATCCCATCACAAGAACTGTCTTTTCCTCAGCCAAGGAATTCTAATTCACTTCTGCTCTAATTAAAGAATCAGACCTTTCTGCTAGGACTCAGCCTTTCCTGGGCTCGCTGTTAATATCAAAATTTCCCTGCTTGTCCACTTCACCCTCAATATCTGGGCTGTATGAAAATTCTTATGTCCTACACAGCTTACTTATATTTATATGTAAGAAGAGTAATTCAATCCCTCCCTATGTGTTGTGATCAAGGCCCTAGATCATTCCTTGCACGACTCACACTGCATCTGAAATGATCTTCAAGGACTCCTGCTGGCTTCAAAGAAACAGATTTTGTTTAGCATTTTAGCAGAGCAGCTTTACTAAAGAACAGCTCTGCAGCTTTGGAGCATGGCACTCCTTAAAATAAGTGGAAAATGTAGAAACTGTGTCCTTCCTTCATAAATTCGATTCTGTCTGATCTCCTGATGTGTGTTCACACCAGTGGGCTCTGCCTGTTATCCTTGAGTATCCAAAGGCTCCAGCTGATAGGGTCTTTTTTATTCAGTTTTCTCCAAGGGACATACCACCCATAGAAAACACCAGTTTGGTGTACCACTGAGCACCTTTTTATGAAAAGGTGATGGACATGTTATTGCACCTGATGTTCAGTCCAAGAAAGAAGTTATTGCATCTGTAATATTGAAAAGACTTCATCTGATCAGCAGGGAGTGTACCTTAACCTAAAGAGAAGGAAAAAAAATTTTTATTCCCTTAGTGTTTCCCATAAGTAATTCTAAACAAGTGCTTCCAACCTGTAGTGGTGGAGGGTGTTACAGTCTGCTCCATAGGCACTCCACTCCAGCAGTCTTCAGAGTGCTTTGACAATGGGACTAAAGGCTGTGGGCAGTATTCTCTGCCCTCTGTAGTGCAAAGCTTTGGTCCTCAGTAGGTGTGGGGTGTCAGGTTTATGTGTGCCATGATATCAGGAGATAAATTTACTGGCCTTTTACCTGATCTCTTACAACACAGGAACATCAGGGCTTTCTCTTTAATACAACATCTAGATTCTTTGCATCTAAAAACTGCACTCATCCTCAGTATTTCTTTGCATAACCCAAATGTGCTTCTTTATAATCCTGCTTATCTTTACAGTGTTGGAGGTGTCTTTCCCTAATTTCACCACTGCTTTGTTGTAAATTCTTTTCACCCTTTTCCCTAATCCTAGTAAAGGACTTTGGGTCACTGCCTTATCAAGTACATCTTTCTTGCTTCCCAACAGGGAACAGGCTACATCAAACATCTCTGCTTTTGGCTGGCTGGTGTCTGAATTTGGCATACCGTGGCCTTGGCCAGCACGTCTGACCTGCAATTCAAACTCCTGTACTTCAGGAGCATAGCATGTGTCCTTTACAGATTCCTCTGCTGAGCCCATCCTATATGGATAGGCTGTCCCTGGACTGGTGCTGCACTAGAGCTTGATTTCAGTGGTTTCAGTTCCCTTGACTTGTGAGGGCAAATGCTATTTTTGCAGGCAGGGACACACGTAGGGGATTATGGCTGCAGTAGGTGGGTTGTTATGACCTGTCCTCAGAGGAGGAATTCCCACAAGCAAGGTGCATGACATGTTGCATGTGGGTGTCATGCAAAACCAGCTGTGAGACACTTTATGACCCCTCCTTGAGAAGGGCTGCCTTATGTGTAAAACTGGCCATGAACAAAGGACACCTTCAGTCCTGCACAGGGCCCCAGGCCTCTACGTTACTCTGCGTCTGAAAGAATGTCACCCCTTGCAACAATATCATCACACCCAAGACTTTATTACAATGACCAGTGGATTTCAGAGGCTTTCTACTGACACCCAACCCTCCCTGGTAGGGTTTTATTTCTCTGATGCACATTCTGTGTTCATATTCCTCAAGGCACTTCATTTGCTAAGGGCAGCCCTGTGTCTATCTTTGAAACAGTTTTAAAGTTTCTTTTATTCCCTTCTCAAAGTCTCCTCCCCATGCTGAAGTATCATGTCACACTTGAAGCAAATGCTTTCAAGTGACACTGCTGCTGCAGTACCCGCAGGTTCCCCACCCTCCAGGCTGGCAGTCAGCGTCACTCTGCCAGTGCAAGCCTGGCTGGTGGCTGGTAAGCAGAGCGGACACAAAAAGCAAGGCTGGCCAAAAATCACAGAATCATAGAATGCTAAAGAGTTGGAAGGGATCCTAAAGTTCATCTAGACCCATTGTTGTGGTGGGAAACACCTCCCACTAGACCAGATTGCTCAAGGCCTTATACAGCCTTGCCTTGAACACTGCCAGATTTGGGGCAACCTCCCTGGGCAACCTGTTCAGAGTCTCACCACACTCTCAGTAAAGACTTTCTTCCTTAAAAAACCCTTCCCTCCTGCCCATTGCTTTAAGGAAGGACCAAAATTAACTTAGATGGAGCATTTCCCACTGTTTCTGCTGGGACAAGTAAAGAGTGTCTCCATGATACACTGCATAGCCAGCCCTGCCATATCCAACCCAGCCCTTCCCTAGGAAAAGCTGGAGACCCAAGGGAAAAGAAAAAAATTCTGAACTGATGAATTATGAAATGATGCTCAGGAGCACTGGGATGGTTTAATGTCTGATTGCGGGATTGATTTTTTGGTTTTTTTTAATTTGCTAAATAACCTAATGGTTTGTTTGTATTCATAAAGGTGTTGAAAATACTGTCTGTTAAATAGCTGCTGCCCCACAGTTAAGAGATAGGAGTTTAGAAGACATTATCAGGCCCACATAAAAGCCAGTTACAGAGGAGGTTTTGTGGGTAAAAGTGTAGCTATTAAAATAAAACTTTAAAATAGTAAAAAACCTTTTCCCTTTTGTGTTTGGGGGTTTTTGGATTTTTATTTGGTCGATTTTTATGGTTTTGTTTCCTAGTAGTGGAATTTGCACCGCTGTAAACACAATTTATTAGCACAGGTTGCTGCTCAGTCTGAAGTAAGCCTCTCCATTTCTGGCTGAAGAAAACTGCTATGCCTAACTCTGCTGCTGGAAGAAAATTAAGACAGGTTCTCAATCTAGTGCTCCCATTTTGCTCCTAAAGAAGCAATTTGAATAAGCCTCTTTTCTGTTGCACAGTGCCTCCCCTATAAGACAATGCCAGTGGGTGCATCAGTGTCCTGAAGAATGATACAGAGCCAAAGACCTATATTTGAGGGAAGTAAAGTTTACAGTCTGCCAGAGGAAGAGGGATATGCAGGCTGCACTCTTTTATACAGGCAAAGGAGCCTTTGCAGGGTAATGGGACTTAGATGAAAAAAAATAGTCAGAAATGTTTGTATATATAACAAAGTGCACATTCTGCAAAAAGTGTGAACCATTATCCTCAATGGTCATGCAAGGGCAGGAAAAAAAAAGAATGATTATTCTACATTTATGTGTGTGTTTTCAGAAACTTGAAAAAGTATATGCACATTCAGGAATATATATCTTCATGACTAGATTAAGTTGCATGGCAGCTGAGCCCTGCAGAGCTCTAGTCCGAAGTAAAGGCAACCACTGAAAATGAGGAATGAGCAATACAAATTGGTGACTGTGATATCTATTTCTTTTATGTGAGTTTATGCCAACAAATGATGTATCTACTGGCTCAGGACACTTCTTGCAGACTTTTTCTAGGCTGTTACACCGTGAACTTATTTTAATTAGTGGTTTTATCTGATAAGACCATTTTAGGTCTTTCCATGTTAGCTTGGTAAGACAAAAAAGAGAGTGATTTGCATGGAAATAATACGTATTAAAAGTGAGCTCAAGTAATTTAAGGACAATATGCTGGAGTTAGTTGCCATCATCATAGGTTGAATTAGGTGTTGCTTAGATGTTTCCTGTAATATTCCTGTAATATTTCCTGTAATATTGTCCTGTAATATTATAAAGGGATAATGTAGAGCCTGAATAAGTGAAACAATATGAAAAATCAGGAAAAATATGTAAATTCAAAGTACAGGTGTGCTCATAGGGAATAGTTTTAAACAAAATAAATACTTGGTGTTTTAAATAACTGAAAAGAAACCATTCTTTTCAAATATAGTTGTACATCTAAAATTGTTCATAATTTTTTCACCATTTAAATTGAGTTACATTATATATGTGACACAATAATATATGGCACAGGAGTGCCACAGGATATCCAGCACAGGAGTCACTTGCAACATTTTGAAGTATTGTCAAATAAACAACTCAAAACATTGACATCAGTTAGATATCTATGCCTCAACTAGATTTACTTGATAGTTCCTTACAAGGGGAAAAGCTAATGTGGAAGAGATACAGAGAGATGTACAGCTGTTCATCTGTACATGAGCTATACCTGTTTAGGCCTGTTTTTCTTAGGAGACTCAGACAACACTTACTTACTGAGATTGGTAAAATGGACTAACCTTTACACATTACCAAATTACTAAAACAGGAAGAAAATGCTATGGGAGAAACAGTTAAACAGAGGGCAAACTTGGAAGTGTCTCTATTTTGCATCTTTTAAATCATCAAAGACCATGAATTCTCTAAAGTACCTGGATCATAAAAGTCAGGAATCTGGACAACTATATCAAATACACTCTTCAGATACTGTAAGAGGAAAAAAATAAATTTGTGCTAAACAGTATTAGGTATTCTTGTAAATAAGGAAATTGCCTGTTTGGGAACTGCCAATAACTTAGGATATATTGTATTTTACCACAGTCCACTCATACCCTATTACAATACTGAGCATTCTCAAAGATTGCCCCCTACATCAAAAAGAGGTTCCAGGTCTAAAACTTAACAACAGCCTATCTGTAATTCATCTGTAGTTCATATCCTCTAAATCCACCTTCTAGATTTTCCCTTCTGTCTTTAGGCTTCAGGCTGTGAGACTGTGCTGTGGAGAGTGATGTGCAGTCAGCTCTGCCCATCATGGGACACTTAATGCTGAAAATCTGATGCTTATTCTCTTATCCTGTGAGGCTATACTTCGATGTTAGCTTTGGCACTCAGGTCTCAGTCTTTCATATCTGGAATACAGAACCACTACTGGAAGGTGAAGAAACCTAAGCCTTGTCATCAAAATGTGGAAAATTGGTTGCTAGTAGCATGGAAATGTAATGTCAAAGCTGGGCTGCCATCCTGGTTTATGTACTTTTGTGGGATGCTGAACTGAAAATCATTGAATAGAAGTAAACCTTTCACTGACTTAAAACTCTGCTGAAATATAGAAAATGAAGCAGGAAAAGCCTGTGTTTTCTTCCTGAATTTCCTTTATTTTTGCATTTCGTTGACTTTAGCAGCAAAGTCCTGATCCTTAGTTGCAATGGTTCACGTCTATCTGAGCTATGAATTTTCTTGGAGCAGAAGAGATTCGATTAGTGTGGAGTCTGCTCCAGAGACTATGGCACAGCAACTTCTGCTGACTGGAACTTTCTGAAAGAATGCAGTGAAAAATGTAACCACATTGTCCCTCTGAATGGATAAATTGGTAACAAAAGGGTTGTGGAAGGATAGACTTGTTTTAATTCCTTTTCAATTAACATTTTTTATCAATGTGTTGTGATTATTCTCCATTACTTTTTTGTCCTTTCTAGTCAGTGCTGTAGAGATTACATGGTAGCAAGTATTTGGATAATGCAGGAGCTTTCCTTAATTAGATGATTTCATCACATTCTGTAATAATAGTTTTGAAACAGGAATTCCTTTAGATATAAAAGCTCTTGCTATTTTAGTGTTGAATTCATGGGCTTGGTACCTAATTGTTCCTATTTTCCTTTCAAAAATTACCCACAAAAATGCTTTTCTTGCAAAATCAGGCAAACTGCCTGATTAAATTTTCTAATGAATGTTATTCATTACATGTTACTATCACAGATATAGTACAAGAGAAATTTTAATGATAACATTGTAAAATGTGCTTTCTTGGCTTATAAACATGAAGCACTCAGAAAAAATTTACAAAAAAAAAAAAAAAAAAGGTTAAAAACCTAATTGTTCAGGGTGCAATCTGCTTGAATATTCATTGTATATAAAGGTAATCATCCTGCAGCTTTTTCTTTATCTCTTGAAATCTTGATTCCCTCTTAGCTGGAAGGCAGGATGCTGTGGGGGTACCAGTTTGAGGAGACTACAGCAGAAGTTGTTCAGGCTGCACTCACCTTTTTTCTGTCTAAAACTTGTGGAACAAGGAATTGAGGGCTGCATCCACTACAGCATTGATAATGTGATCATACAGAGAAATCCTTGGGTTTAGGCCAAGGCTTCCAAGTTTCCCAAATTTAGGAAAATGGTTGGGAAATTCCCAAGCATTGCCAAGCCTCAATATTTCTCATGAATCACCATGAATCATCATAACCTGCTGCCTTTACCACTGCAGAACACCTCTCTAACAAGACCTTAGAGGTTTTTAAGCTATTTTCATGCTACAGATTTTTATTAATTATTGGTTTTATTTAAATAGAAATTTCCCTGTTTCAAAGCTTGGAGCACATTTTACCCCAAAAGCTGATAAGTTTCTGGGACATTTTATAGAGTACTTTACACTCACAAATTAGGAAAATAATGATAATTTAGACTCTTCATGTATCACAAGAATTTATTCTGATAAAGACAGTGTTATAGTATCATGCAGAATGGAAACATGCCCTCAAAATATACTAGGACATTTTGGACTGTTAAGTCCAACAAGGTACGTTTTTGCTTGATTTAGTGTTCTTCAGATTGATACTAAAGCCCCCTTTACTATGTCAGTTCCTACTGTATAATCTTTCCTGATTCTCTTTTATGTGTGTGCAAACTTCATCAGGTACACACCATCTTTTCAGCATAAAATCAGCCTATTTCCTGACAGCATCTGCTTTCAGCATAGTCTCTGCCTGCATTTTCTCTCCTAAATACAAATGAGCTCTCTAAAGTTACTGTATGAGAACTTTCCTGTTGCAAACTAATAAAATCATACTATTTGTGGCATTTTAGATATGGCTTTAACTCTTCTTGCATACAAGGAGTATTTCTTTAGCTATAAAGAGGAAAATAGCTCTTTGATAACATTGAAAATTTTGTTATTTCAAAATAACAAATTACACTGTGTCTGCAAACATTGATTTGCAAACAAGAAACCACAGGTGAGTAAATTATGAGCATGATCAAGACTTTGTTTGCTCCTTTTAATTGCTACCCTTTAAATTTCTGTTAAGTAATTACTGTTACTATCTGGTTTATACTACTGCATGGGATTAATTCAGTGATATTTTAATGATAGCACATTTTATTTCTACCATGTGAGGATTAAACCAGTGTTCAGTTGCTGAATTCTCTAGCTGTAGTTTTGCATTTACATTAAGTACTTAGTTAAAAATAGTGGAAGGTAATTATATTTAAAGTTAACCCATATAAGGAATTGAAATCCAGTGATTTAGTACTATTTGAAACACTTATAAAAATATATTGAAAATTTTGCATTCAAAGATTCATGTCTTATATATTTTACAGGATCAAATTTCCATGTTAAAAAAAAAAAGGAGAAATGGTGTTGGTGGATGTCTATAATTATATACGATTCCATCCATGCTTTCAATATATATGGCATTTTCAAAATAAGATCAGGAAAGT
>VZTT01074231.1:106572-125517 GCA_013400855.1 Buphagus erythrorhynchus | reverse complement strand
CACATATCCTCCTTGGTTGAAGCTTTAATGTCTGTGTTTTTGCTGCTATTTTCACTAGAGCAATAAGGGGAGGGTCTGTCAATAATTTTTTTTTTTCCAAAGACACATTTTCATCACTCCTGTGTAACCAAGTTTGTGGGTTCACACCCCCTGGGCTCTCCATGTTGCCCCAGAGCTGTTTTCTGCTGAGGCATTGGACAAGGTTATATATAGGGGAGACAGGATGAGCAAGAGCTTGTTGGAGGACCAGGCTAAGACAAGCACAGTGTGTGTTTGGGAACTGCTGCTTTGTTTGGGAAGACATCGGCCCCATGTTTATGTGTTCAGCCGACTGCATGCAGAGGTTTGTGTTGGTGCTTGCTATTGAATATCCCAGCCCTGATTCATGGGCTGAGGGGGGAAGGTCGCTAGCAGGTGCAGGACTCAGAGCTGGCAGGCTAAGCCCCAGATCTCAAGTTCCCTGAATCCATCTCCGGCTTCAGGGATGCAGCCCAGCTGCTCTATCCTGCCCCAGCAGCTGTCTGAGCTCTTGCACAGAGCATGGCAGCCCTGTGGTGTGACAGTGGTCCCAGTCACATGGAAGTGCTGGTTGGCATTCAGTTCTCCAGTCCTGCTGGTCAACTCAGCCTCTAGGTGATGACATGCTCCTGTCTTGGAGGTAAGCAGCTGGCTCTAGAGCAGACATGCTCTTGTGGACCATTTTTGTCTGTATTTCAGGTAAACAGGGATGTTTAGCAGCTTTTCCCAAGAAATTTCTACTTTACCATACATTTGTTTGCACACCTCTGGTAGCCTCAATCAGACCATGAACAATGATGATGATGATGATGTATAATGTCCCAGGAATAAGGAGTTTTAGAAAGAAGTTTTAAAGATTTTCAGTATTCAGCCTGGTGAATGCACTGCATTAAAAAAGAAATAAATCTATCATGACTTCTAGTATGGTTTATGTATCTTCTTAGAGAAAAAAATTTTCACTTGTCCAAAGATGTGATAGCCCCTGAACAAAACACGGGCTTGTTGTCTCTCAGGTATCTGTGTAGCACAGTTGTTTTTATTGCTGGGGGGGTGGTGTCAATCTGATAACCTGGAAACATTGGAGGGAATTGTGTTGTGTGGGAATGATCATTCGGCTTTGATGCACTGTCAGGGAGCGTGATCTTAAAAGCATGTGAAAATAGAGCTGCACACTGGAGTGTGTGCCATTTCCTGGAAGTGTCTGGGTGGGTGGGATTTGGTGAGAGAGCAGGAACATGGAGTGCTCAGTTGTACACAAAGCCAAGTGATGTTCAGTTAAACACTGCCATAGTTCAAGGTCTGAGGAAACACCATTTGTGCTTTGTCTGGTAGTTAGTTTCTTGGTAAATTACTGGATTTTTCATGTCTTTTGTGGATTTTTCGTGGTGACATCATGTGCTGGTGGACAGTGGGTGCTCTGATGGGGCATGTGGTCTCTACTCGCTGCCAGGAAAGCTCCTAAATGGAGGCTTACACAGAGCTGTGCAAGAGCTGTCCACAGCTCCTGGACCCCCCTGGAGTACCTTAGAGCCAGAGAGTCATTAGGAAGGGCCGTCAGAAACCTTTTATCTATACAATCACACAAATAAATTCATCTTCAGCTGAGTGTTGATGAGGATCTGCAGGGCAAAATACTCTAGGAAAGTATGAACTTTTTGTTGTTTCCCGGTCATAATACATGTTATTCCTCCATGTGAAGACAGGTCTAGATGGCTGCCTTATAAAATATCCCTAATAAGAATGATGTAATGGGTTTATTCTTTTGGACTCCAGCAACTATCCTACTAAAGATACTAACAGCTGGCGTTTCCTATGTTTGGCAGATGACAACCACAAAAATGGGCTTTGCTTCATGTCATCCTGAAGAGGATAGAACTCTAGTACTTTAGCTCTTTTACACTGAGAACTGAAGTTCAGCTCTCAATTGTTGTGTAAATTTAGTTTATAGACGTGTTTACGGATCTTCTGTTAAACTGTAATCTCTTGATCCTCAAATCATTAAACTAGCTGGGCAACTCAAAGACTCTTTTTGCTGACACAAACATGTAAGTCATCAGTAGCACAGTCCCTTAGCACAGTAGGCTGTTCTACCCAGCTGCCATGCATTTGAGTGCCTTCGAGCTCTGATTAGTCCATACTAAAGATATGTTAATCTTGACCATATTTGCCAAGATAGAAATAGCCTCTGCTCCTGTTTCCACATTGCAGTTTCAGAAAACAGTAAGATGCTTTATGTTTGAGTTGTTGGAAACTGTTACCTGTCATCTGTTTCTTCCCATTTATTCTGTATTCATACTTAAGAAATTAAGAAGCCTCCTCTTTGTATAATGGAAACAAAAAACAATACTTGGTGCACATTTATATTTCTTCACACTGCTTCCCAAACATCAGAGGCACTTGTATAAATTGGCCAAAGGTCTAAAACCTAAACCACTGATCAACAACTAAAACAACCCCAAGAAAGAGGCATAAAGGTAAAAATACCCCAAAAGACCAAATATAAACCACCACACAGAAAAACAACAACACACTAGTTTTGCATAAAATGTTTGGGAGTGTTAATCTGGTAAAATACTGAGTGGTGGGACATTCTCCAGTACCTAAGTCTATGATTTGCTTAAATTATAAATTCAAACACATGGTGACCATAAATTTTAATTTCTGCTATATCATTCCTTGCTTATTAGGCACTGGAATGATACGGTCATTCAGGATGGATACACAGTTCTAACCTAGAGTTTTACTATGCTGAACTGCATGTACAAATTTCTTAAGCTTGCAGTGTTATGGAAGCCTAAAGAAGCAGTCGCCTTCGTTTTTATTTTATTAAAAGATTGCATATGATAAGTAATTTTTAAAAATCCAAACTTTTTATAACATCTGTGACAGGAAAAAGTCCTACAATTCATAACTGGCTATTAAAAAAATTTCAGCACAATATAAAGGATTTAGAACAAGAATGAGGAGAAAGAGGCAGAAGGAAAAAGATGGTTTCATTTATAAATTCTGTGCTTGAAATGTGAGCTTTGAGCTTGATCCTTTTATTCAAGGGTAGTGGTAGATCTTTCAGGAAAGTCTTTGTTTGCATTTATATAAGTTGTCTTGGAGGATGGTGAAGTTCATACTGGTGCTGAGCCATCTGCTGCTTAATGTCTGGGAATCCTAAAACATCAGGACACTGCGGATGCTGCAATATAAAATGGCAACTTAGTGACTAGAAAATCCCCTGGGCTGACATCAGCAGAACACTGATGTTTTCTCTGATCATCTGTGCTATTGCTGTCAAACGTTTACTCCTTCCCTGCCTGCCCCTGCCCCAGCTTGCAGCAAAATGACAGAGCAGATGTGCAAACTTTGCTGCAGATGTAGAGAACAAAATTCACAGAAGACTGCAAAGCATTCACTGATGAAGCCCAGGGCTCCTGGTAATTAATTACCAGCTACAGCCTGAGAAGTTCCTCAGAGAGAGGCCTAGACATATCTTTCCAATTACAGGGTAACTGGTATAGCTTATTCTGCTCTGAAACACTGAAGTATTATACTCCATAAAAATGATCAGCTGCAACGTGCCTCCATTTTCAGGCTGACTATCAGTATCCTAGCAAAGCTGTTGGCATCTCTGTCCTCATCACTTTCCTGTTTGTTGTACTAAAAACTAGAACCAACATTTATAGCCTATGTAAAATAAAGACAATCAAAAATGAAGTGTGTGCTGCATCGTTAGAACCTAAGAACAAACCTCACGGGCTGAAATTCTTCTGTTACTTAATTTCTATATTCAGAGCAAGTAACTTCTAGAATAACTGCTAGTAAATGACAGTGAAAAGAAAACATGAATGTAATTCTTCAGACTCTGTAAGTTATAAACATCTAGAATTTTCAAAAAGGGTAGTCCCCCCATATACTAAAATACGCAAATAAATTTCCTAATTCTGCCAAGGGCAATTTCCAATTCCTACAGTGAATCTTGTCAAATGTCTCTGTCAAAAAATATTTCCAATTTCAATACCCTATGAAAACATTCTGAGCTGAACTTTCATAATATTTGAGAAAAGCACAAGAGCTTAATTCTGAGTTTGCAATGTATATATATACGCCAAGTACCTTCCTTTTTTAAAAGCTCTGAAGTTCAAGGTAAAGTACCCAGTGACTTTAGGACCAATTGGACAGGGACTCTGTTCCCTAACTCACAAGAGGAATAGGTTATTTCTGTTTTCCTGCTCTTCATCCTGAAATGTTTCTTGGAATATGATGTAGCTAACCCTTGGCACTCTGCAGCTTGGCACTCCCATGCTCCCTTGGTTGTGTGTTCCAATGGGTACTGGGAAGAGACTTCCTCAATTGTGTAGTCTTTTCTCCCTCTGCCATCCAGTGCCTCTGCTCAAACTAGAATCTGAAAGTTCCTCTGCAAGGAAAGCTCCTCTGCAAGGGCCCACTGCATTTCAAAAGGTGAAGGTTTGCTGGCTTTATTACTCCAGCTGCAACCCATGGGACCACACTGGGAGGGATTAAGGGGCATGCTGGGCTGCATTCCCCATGCTCTGCCATGAAGTCAG
This sequence comes from Buphagus erythrorhynchus, assembly GCA_013400855.1. Lineage (NCBI taxonomy): Eukaryota > Metazoa > Chordata > Aves > Passeriformes > Sturnidae > Buphagus > Buphagus erythrorhynchus. The sequence goes on along the minus strand of VZTT01074231.1, from coordinate 120,943 downwards.
GCTTTGCCTTACCATACATCTACTTTAGGTTATTTATACAGAACCTTTACCACGAAACAATGTTTACCTCTCTCCTGTCCTTAGAAGATCAAATCCTTCATTGATCTTTGTCCAAGGTAGTGTGTGGGTTATTAATGGATCCAGAACAAACTTCTTGTTCATGTAGTCAGCAACCAGTTTGGGAACTGCATCTTTACTCTTCCAGCCTGGAAAAAAACCCACAGAAAATCCATAATGAAATTACATGCTTCTGAAAATACATAAAACCCAGGGCAACCTAAACTTTTAACAAACTTTCTATAGCAGAGTAATAGGATGAAATGTGGCAGCATGGCTTTACCTTTGTAACACAGGGTGCAAGCAGGAAACATGGGGACAAAGTGCCCATGTCACAAAGTGCAGCTATTCCACATATGACAAACTCAGCAGAACACCAGTACAAACGTCAGTCTTTACAGAATCCAAACTTTCCCCCACATCAAATTTGTTTCATCTTAATCACATTTCATATAAAAGTCAGAGTGCTTACATCCATGTTGGTAAGTTGAAACTTGATTGTCTGCTCAAAACTGGGGAATGGGTGGTGGATGTGTCTCTTTTCTTACAAGCACCACTAGATAAAGATGTCATAAATAGTAGGATGCCCTTCTAGAAGAACCTGATTTGTCTCTGTTATTTTATTCAGCTGTCTTTTGAATACATGGGAGGAACTGGTTAGGAGTGAGAAAACTTGTTGGAAACAAGTTTTCTGTGGCCTTTTTGTTGAGTGACCTAGGACTTGCTGAGTGTGGGACTGCTGAGAGAGCTCCAAAAAGAGAAAGAATGGGAAGGGACTGTTGGCATCTGGGCAGGGGCTAAGCTGGGGTCTGACCTCTGTGGAAATCAGCTGAGTATAAGCCCTGATGTCCCTTATAGTCATGACTCTCCATCTCTTCTGCTGTCTCTCCTTCTCTTTCTATTCTTCTCATTCTCCTTTTTGCACTTGCTCTTTTTCTCCCCTCCTTCTGTCATCTCTCCCTCTTCATGATTTTCTCTTTTCCCCCTTTATCTTCTATCCTTTATCTCCTCTTATCTCTCTCCTTATCTTTTTTCCTCCTCTTTATTTTTATCCATCCTACTCCCTCCCCTCCTCCTCATTTTCTTTTTCTCTTTTGCTTCTCTTCTTTTTTTCTCATTTTCCCCTCTTCTTCTTTCCTCCCTCTTTTTCTGTATTTTCTGTCTTTTTATGTCTTTCTTTCTCTCTGTCTCTTCTTCTCATTCTTCCCCCTCCCTCCCTCCCTTCCTTTCTCTTTTTTCCTTCCTTCTCTTGCCATTCACTAACAGTTCCCATAATTAATTCCCTTTCAGCTCCTTTGTCAGCAAAATAGCCATCAATGCTACTTCCAATAAGACAGCCTAAACAATTAATTTGATATATCCTGTTTCATTCAAGATGATTTACAAGTTTCCCAAGACAGTTAAATCACATCTTTCCACGTCCTTACCTCCAAAGACGGAGCCTTTCCAGGTGCGACCAGTGAAGAGGAGCATGGGATCAAAAGTGATCTTTTGTGCTGCAGGGGGCACTCCCACAATCACACTGACTCCATAGTTATAATGGCAACAGGCCAAGGCTGCAGTCTGCATTAGAAACAGAGGAACACCCAGAGTCAGGCAAGATTTGTCCTTGGGGTACAGAAGTTTAAACTCCATCTCATCCTCTCAGGGCTCTGATTGCAATTCGTTTTTTGTAACTGAAACCACATTAAAAAATTGTCCATTGTATCTGCTCACATCACTGTATCTGCTCTCACTGGTTAAGTATATCCTAGCTTTGCTCTTCTCGACCATTTTGTCTAAATTATTTGTGATAAGCCAGTTTTGGAGAGCAGATAATGGGCTGTGTGAAATGTAACTACCCTGGTTTGTCCAGGGCACTACAGTGAATTTCCCTTTCCTAAATTTCTGAGCATGCTTCTGTCCCTGCATCTCAGTGGCTGGACTTAACAGGTTTGAAGTTAGCTTAGCACTCTGCCAGCGGCTTCCAGCTCCTCCTCCTCGGTGCTTGGTGGCCTGATGAAGAGAGTGCTAAGGAGCTAATGCCTCATGTCACCCCATCTTTTGGTTGCATACCATGGTATCCATACGGCCGATGACCTCGAAGGAGTAGTCCACACCCCCGCCAGTCATTTCCACCAACACTTCCTGGATGGGCTTGTTAAAATCTTTAGGGTTGATGCAGTCGGTGGCTCCCAGCTCCTTGGCCTTGGCAAACTTGTTGCTGTTGATGTCCACGGCAATGATGCGGGCAGCTCCAGCCACCTTGCAGCCCATGACAACAGAGAGGCCAACTCCTCCGAGGCCAAAGACAGCACAGGTGGAGCCCGGTTCCACCTATAACAACAATCACATAAACATGGCATATTGTTACAGGCTAGGGAAAGTACCATGCATTTCCTCATTATCAACATGATTTCACTTAAGTCACTTCTCGCAATTTAGAGATTACCTGCTGAGAAGGAATTTGCACATGCATACCTGCTACTGCAGTAGCCAGCTGTGCTGTTATAATGCTACATGTGACTAGGAGAAATGTCCCTAAAATACATTTCTGAGACCAGGTTTTCATTATATGTCTCAGCTTCAGGTTTAGACACACATCTTTTTTTATGATGCTTTATGTTCCAGTGGTGTTAAGATCTGTAGTGTCACTCAACTGGAGTAAGAGCAGCTGTAAAACTCACATTCTTATATTGCTACAATTGTGAGTGTTGCCTATATAGGCTTCTATGTATTCCTAGAGTTCAGTTACAATAAAAAAATGAAATCTGTTGTAACATTTTTCTAGGGGTGATAAAGCTATGAGAGAAAACATTATAGATGGTAATAAGTAATTTTACTAGATTTTGAATTGAAGACTTCTGACACCCTAGAGACAGAATCTGAAGTAGGCAAAGAACTAGTATCTTCTTACCACACTGAACTAAACAGAGTCTATACCTCCTGGCTGCCATGCTGACAACCCACTTGCAGGCTACACAATCTTGAACAGACACCATAAAATATCATAAACGCCCACCACAATATTTACCTTGGCAGTCTGCAGAGCAGCCCCGTAACCAGTTGAAAATCCACAGCCAATTAGACAAACTTTTTCCAGAGGAGCAGCAGAATCGATTTTGGCCACAGCAGATTCATGCACTACTGTGTATTCAGTGAAGGTACTTGTACCAACAAAATGGTGAATTGCTTTTCCTTTACAGGTGAATCTGGTCGTGCCATCAGACATTAATCCATGGCTTGTACCAAGGCTGTTTGAAAGATGACCACACATAATGGCAAGTGAAATTTGTTGTTTGTAATCTGTTTTGGATAAAGTCAAATCAAATTAGGGTTGTAAGGAATCCAGGAAAACTCACTCAGTTTTATGGCACAGGTTACCCTTGGTGTTTAAGCAGCTCTTGCATTCCCCACACTGTGGAACAAAGAGTGGGACAACCTTGTCTCCTAGAAATAAAACAGTAATGACAGAGTATTAAAAACGGGAAACAAGAAGCAGGTAAAAATATGAAGCAAGTGTACTTAATCCCCAAGCAAGTATGCACTAGGAATGCACAATGGTTTTATTTCCTTCTGCTGCTTTTGTAAGATGAACCATCTCTCTGTGTTTTCTATAAAAGACATAATTAGGGCAAAGTTATGACAACTAGTTTTGATGTGCAAAATTTCTGGTGTCTTTCCACAGAACCGAGTTAGACCTGTCATAAAACCATGTTATCTACTGTCACTTCTGAAGTACTTGCTCAGCAGTTTATTGCATCTTCTGTGTAAAAAGAAGGTAGTAATACACCTTCTTTCAGTAAAGAAACTGAGATAAAAATTGACATCCACTAGGACAGCAGATTGGAGTGCCGAGATAACAGGGCTGTTAACCTTGCATACAAAGAATGGGGAATTAAGAATTAATTTGTCAGTCCTTTTGAGTATCTTTGCTATATAGCAGTCCTATTAGTGTTGTGTTGAGTAAAGGTGGGTAAAATACTTGTCTGAGAAGCAGTGGCACACAATCTAAGCCAGCATCTCTAATTCTCTAGCATAATTATGTGATTAACAAAGAAGCACATAGCTTCCCCGTGCAATTTTTTACTCCTACGCAATTTCCAAAGAAATGATATATGGTAAATACCTAATAATCTCTAAACAGGTATTTCCTAATACATGCTAGTTTATGATTTGCCAATTTTAAAATGTGGCTAATCCTTCACACATTGAAAATCAAGGGAAATTTTTGATTTCTACAAAAAATGAAAAATACCTACAGAACATTAAATGCCCCCACTACCTCGATCCTGAGTTAACTTAGAACTGTGATATGGGCTTAGTAACCATTTTGCTAAAGAAACATTGCACAAATTGAAGCCTTTTTTTCAGAATTTGGGGGTACAAGTTAAGCAACATCTGAGAAATAAGCAGCTAGAGTTGTCAGTGAAATTTGCAATATGCATATTTGTTTGGAGTTAAAGCAGAAATCTCTAATAAAATTTTTTGTCATACATACCAACCTCCTTAGGACAGACTTCATACTTGTCAATATGGACAAAAACACTGGAAGTAGAGAGGTGTTAAAAGTGGGCTACTCAGGTATCATAACAAACTGCCTGGAAATTGAGTGACTCTGTGTAGATTTTTTTCATGTATATTTTCTCTTAAGAATTTAGCCCTTGTTAGAATTTTTCCAGACCTATAAAAGTGTAGAGGGATCCCATCTCATCTTGCAGCAGTTGGCTGAAAATTGTCATCTTTCACTGACTATCTATGCACTGTGGTTCAAGGAAAACATAGGGAGAGGAGCAGCTGGTCCAGATGAGTGTCCTCAGAGCAATCCAGCCCTCAGGGAGCAGTGCTGCCTCACCTGCACTGCTGCTGCCCACATGCAAGGCCTGCAGCAGGATGGGCACCCCAGTTGTGCCCTGATGCTTCTAAAGTGAAGTAAAACCTAAGTTCTGGTCAACTGAAGTCAATGGATTATTTAGCTGCTACAATAATTAAAAGGTGCACTGACACCTTTGTCATCTAGTGCTTTGCTTTGCCTTATTCTTGGGAAAGATGAGCTGTATAAGCTGTGTTCAGAGAACCTGCAGCTCATGCCTGATTTCATATGAACAGGAAATGACTGTGTAGGTGGAAAACAAGCTGCAGATGTTTTTGCTAAAAACGAAAGAAATTGAGTAGAAAAACTGAAAGTAAATCAATACTGGGGACACAGAAAGGCATAAAGAGCATGTTTATATCCTTTGAGGTATCCTTGAAAAAACTGAAATTGGAATATTTTCCCATAAAAATACTCACAAATGTAATAATCTTTGACTTAAGGGGAGTCTGGAAACTCAGCACAGGGTTTGTTTTCAGTGCTGTTTCATACCTGGTTTGACTGAAGTCACTCCCTGCCCGACACTCTCCACAACACCAGCTGCTTCATGCCCAAGAATTATTGGAAAAGGCATAACCATTGCACCAGTTATCACATGGTCATCAGAGCGGCAGATCCCAGTGGCCATGATCTGGTTCACAGAAAGACAAGAATATTTCTGCATTTAACTATGTCAGGTCATATGCAGAAGCGAAATGATACTCTACATTTGGAGAAGCCACTTGCTTTTCTCCAAAATCCAATATGCACACAGTAAATCTACAGGTAAAACAAATTTAGTTGTCTGATTTAAGATTTTCATGGTATTTAGTCTTTAATTTATAAGGCAGAGCTCTTTTGTGAATGTTTGCTATGCAGTACTGAGTTCTATAGGGAGTTCAATGAATTTTCTGTAGAAAACCAATGTTCCAGCAATACAACTATATAGGGAGAACAGAGTAAATTAAATTATTCCTAATATTTACATAGAAATACTTAAAAAGAAAAGTGTGTAATATTATATAAATATTATNAATATATAATAGATATTTTATATAAATTATGTATTATACAATGATTTTATGTTCTAGATAATCACATAATTATATTATTGTACTGTGTATATATTTAAAATATTTGTATATGATACATTAAAAAAAAAATTAAGCTACATAGTGTTTTATATGACATTTTGCCTTTTCTTGCAGCTAGAACAGCACAATTTCTTTTGAAATATTCAGGTATGTATTTACAACTTTTATTCTGACAAATGGATTTGTCAACCCCATGAGAGGATTTTCATCATGTGTGTAACATTTGAAACTGCTCAAAAATTAAGGCAGCTGCTGAATTCCACTAAGGCAAATATCCAGATAAAAAAGGAAGCTCACAGCCTAATGTGCTATTTCCTAGCATAGATTCAAAGTAATTTTCTTGTTCCAAACTACAGGAAATTCTGAATTTTGCCTTGTATTGTATTTTTTTCAACCTATTAGAAAAACAGATGTCAGTAAGCAAAAAATACAACCCTGAAAAACTTTTTTTTTTTTTTAAAGAACCTCATCATAAAATTAAGGACTTTAAACATGTTCCATAGGAGCTCACCAATTAGTAACTGCTTTCTAGTAGAACGTTTTCTGACTGGGTCTTAAAAATTTATAAAACGAATTCTGATTAAAAGCAAGATAGAGCGCAAGTCATAGGAGTTGTCTTTAATTTTATTTTTAGTACCTTAATGCGAACTTCATGTTCTTTTGGCGGGGCAACTTCCACTTCCTCAATACTGAATGGTTTGTTGGCTTCCCACAGCACTGCTGCCTTGCATTTAATAACCTGAAAACAGAGCAAAAAATGGGGAATGGCACTTGCATTTTCAAGTCACTCCATAGACAGATTATTCCGTTTCTGCATGTGAAACTCTTGCTCATAATTGTGGAGAAGAGAGGGAAACTACAGGGAAAAAAAACAAACCAAACAACAAAAAAGTCAACACCAAAGTCAGTGTAAGCCAATTTTTCCCCCCATCAAGATCATGTCTGACTTTGCTCGTATTTCTATCACATCAGGTTTTCAGCTGCATGTGTAATAGTCCCCTAGGTAACAGGATACCTTACCCATTCTCATGCTCCTTTGAGAACTTCCTTGGTCGATACCTTTTGCTATGTTGCATTACTTGTTTGTATTTGTATCTTCCTGAAGATGGCACACTAAATTATGTCACTTACCAGGCTGTGATAAAGTCTGTGTTGCCTGGAACGGTCAGTGTTGGGAACTGACAAAATCGCTAATAATGGAATTCAGAGCCTATACAGATTTATAAACATTCTAGTAGAGCCCAAGTTCAGCCATGAGGTGATGGCTGAAAGGACACCTGTGCAAACTGATGTAGCACTACACAGAGGTGACCTTGAATAGTCCCTTCAAGTGCAGTATTACCCATGCTAGGTACCCTCCTTCTCAGAAGGGATATTTAACTCAGGTGGATTTACTACCCAACTATCCAAGACAGTTTTTTTTTTTTTTTTTCATCTCTTAGACTGAAGTTTGTCCATTAACTCTTCAGGCTTTGTCCTGGTAATGACAGGCCTTAGGGCTCCTCTGACCATCTGCCACTGAGAGAAAAATGCCCTCAGAAAAGAGAAGAGCATTGTCCACACCTCATGCCAGGCTCTCAAACAGGTTTCCTCCCCGTAAGCTCAATCCTAGTGTATTCAAAAGCAGTGGGACCTCTCTGTCCCCATAATTGCTGTTCCTCCTTGGAGGTGTTTAAAGATCTCATCCTGTGTCTTTAAACAACCCTAGTCCCTGAAATATGATTTTCCTGGGTGACACATTATAAAGTCCTCAATCATTCTGTTAAGTCTACTGACTGCAAGTGTTCAGGTAACATTATCTTGAGAAGGAAATGGAGGGGAATCAAATCCAGAGTGCAAGAAATTTAGCACATGCATATTTATCCTGTGTGACCGAGACAAATTAACACCAGTGTGCTGCAAAATTCACAGGGGAAAACAACAAACAAATTTTTAGTATCAAAACTTTTGAAGTAGGAGTAGAAATAATGTCTGATTATCCACAAACTCAAAACTGGTAACAAAGAAAATAATTACTAGGAAATACTAAACATATTAAATAAAATTGCAGACTTTCAGCATCCAGACTCAGAAGTGGGATGGGTACAATGCTTTGAAAATAACTGCTTCAAGAGATATTTATACTAAATTTAAATTTAATGTACAGATGAAAGTGTGATTAGTTAAACATTTACAATTGTGGTCAAAGGTCGCATTTCAAAGGGCACCATTTTCTAGGAAACTTACTTAAGAAAAAAGGCAGTTTATGTATTTATGTTGTATCCCACATAAGACCGATGATTTCATGACTTGCACGTGCAAAGCACACATAGTGTTTCTAAGAACAAAGGTGGTCAAGAAGTGTGGATTGCCAAGAACAAACAAAACTCTTCTATAATTAGACATTAGTTAACTAGGTATTGTTCTGACTGTTTGGTCCCTGTGAGCTCTTAGGGATTGTAACAGGATCCCCCAGATGCAGCAACAGCACACTATCATCCACTTCATCTGCTAAGACAAGCACTGGCTTAACCGTTTTTTCTCTGCTCTTGTGTTCTACCAGCTGGGCAGGGCAGGTGTAGGAACATACCCTTGTACAGGACACAAGAATTATGCTGCTTGGTTACATAAATTGCACTATAACCCCTGTGTTATTCCAAGATAAACACAGTGAAATCAAAGCAGTTAAGCTACTTCACAACCTTTCCTTTACTGTGCTCCATCCAATGCTGAGTAGAGGACTGAACTTGGTGAGCTTACTACAAATAAGCTACAATTAATTTTGCACTTGCAGTAACTCAGAGTTAAAGAGAGCATGTTTTCCCTTTCTCTTTTGGTTTTAGAGTAGTGAAGACAGCTGGCAGTAACAGCAAATGACCCTGGCACTATCTTCAGGCACATTCTAGCAAGGTGCATGCCTTCAGTTGTTTTCCATTTCTAGTTGCTTAACCCCACTTGCAGGTCCCTGGGTGTCAGCATCTCGCCAGCAGTGCAAGAAGGAACATGTATTAGTATCAACCTTCATCTCTCTTGTCATTTAATTTCTAGAAAAGATGTAACTACTCACTTCAATCCCAGCTCAGTACTACATTGCATGTGAAATTTACTTCTGGTCTTCATTAATTAAAGTTTGCGAGTTGTTATATGCATATTCAAATTTAATTACTGTCCTAATGCCAGCACAATTCACCCTGAAATTTAACACAATATTAGCTATATCTTCTTTTTAGAAAGCAAGCTGATAAAATTACAAATAAACTAAAAATTGTTTAAGCTACTCTAGGATCTCAGAATGGAAACTGATAGAGCAGATAAATGCATAGATCTAAACACTTAGTACATTCTATCATATTTTGAACGATCAAATCAGAGATTAAAAAGAGTTTACTAACCCAGACAGGATGTTGTTCTTATTCTGGTGACTGAAATAAACTATTGCCTTGAAGAGTAAACAACCATTTCCTAGGAAACTACAGCAGCCTGCAAATAAAGGCAGCTCCTCTGTACCAGCTTCATCTTAAACTCTAATCTGTGCTATACCACCAGGATTTACACTGTCTCTGCAAAGAATTCACATTTAAAAATGCATTACTCAGCTGCAGCAAAGAAACTTTCCTAATACAAACTGTTGCTTACTTTGCCTGCTGTGCTCATGTTGACCGGTGCGTCTGTTTCAAATCTTGCCACTGCTGACTTCTTGCACCAAGAACTCAGTCACTCCCAAAGCTGCTGTGTTGCTGGTACCACAAGTCCTCTCCAGCACACTGGAAGCTGGTTGTGTGAACCACTCCTACAAATGGACTGCTCTGATCTTTTAGACAAGCCTCCCAGCTCAGAGTCCCACCCCCTAATCAGAAAAAGTGCTAGAATGAGAGTGAACCTCTCGTCTGATGGAACTTCACTCTTTCAGTGCTTCTGTCTTCCTGACTCCTTCCTCATGCTCTTCCCTACCTTTTCTTGCAGCCCACCTGTTGTTGCCCTCGACATCATGGGACAAAAGCAACAGCCCTGGCTGGAAGCTATTTCTCTTTTTCCACCTCCCTAGAAGCTGCCCTCCAAACCCACTACTCTCAGTGGCACTAGAGTTGCAAAGAGAAACGGGAAAGTGGCTCTTGAATTCACAGCAGCAGAGACACAGTGAGAACACGCAGGCTCTGCTGATAAACTTTGGTGACACTTGTAAGAGCCCAGCTCATCCATTAAACCATGGGATTGTGCAAGCTGCTTAAGAAATGTACACTGACTGGCTGTGGCTGTATCTGCTCCTGAGTTTTTAGTTTTACAGTCTGGCTACTCATTAATCTTTTGGAATGGCTTTCACTTCACTGTGTCCAAGGACAATGTGCCAATCATGCTGATGGAAAACCAAAAATCGGTAAGTCAGAAGTGCTGCAATAGAATGTTTCTTACCACATGCAACACCCTATATGTTTTGTGAGTGCCTGATGTGTTGGTTCCATCAACACCCACAAGCACAGCCCTCACCACTGCTCGCATGCCCACACACTTGCCCTCCCACCTCTTGGGTAGAAGTCAGCTCTGCATGCCTTTCCTGGGAACTTCAAGCCTCATTTATTTTAAAATTATGCCCAGCATTCTGAAATCAAGATTTTTTCCTTCAGAAAAAAGTGAAAAAGAGCTAAAATGCTGTATGTAACCTGACTAGTAATTACTNCAAGAAGAGATTCTTCTCTTCCCTGATCATGCTGGCTGCACTATTTCTGATCCAGGCCAGGATGCCATTGGTCTTCTTGGCCACCTGAGCACATGCTGGCTCATATTCAGCTGCTGTCACCCAGCATCCCCAGGTCCTGCCTTTCCTCCAGGTAGCTTTTCCTGTAGCAGTGCCTGGGGTTGTTGTTACCAAGGGCAGGACTTGGCTCTTGGCCTTGTTGAACCTCTGTGCTGGTTTTGACTGGTACNTGTTGAACACAGGGCTGATAATGTAGGGATGTTTTTTTATTGCTAAGCATGGTTTACAGAGCCAAGACCTTTTCTGCGTTTCATATGGTCACACTGGTGAGGAAATTGGGGGTGCATGGGAGGCTGGGAGGAGACACAGCCTGGACAGGTGACCCAAACTGACCAAAGGGCTATCCCAGACTACATGACATGATCCTCAGTATATGAAGTGGGTGAAGACGGAGGAAGGCATGGGCATTTGGAGTGATGGCATTTGTCTTCCCAAGCCACCATTACACATGATGGGGCCCTGCTCCTGTTAATGTATTTATAGAAACGTTTTTTATTGTCTTTAATGGCAGTAACCTGATTAAGTTCTAGTTGGGCTTTAACTCTTCTTATTTTCTCCCTGCAAAAACTCATAACATCCTTGTAATCCTCCTGAGATCTCAGCCCTTTCTTCCAAAGGCCATAAACTCTACTTTTTTGTTCTGAGTTCCAGCCAAAGCTCTCCAGTCCTTTCAGGGGGTATGACCTAGTGATTTGCACTTCCTAAATAACTTGTATCAGAATGAAGTATTTCTAGTCCACTCTATTCCTTGATGTTTATCTTTCTCCTTTCCTCCCTTCTTTTGTACTTGATGATTTTAGAGGTCTTTTCCAACCTTAAAACTGTTCTATGATTCTTCTAAAGTTCCCATCCCTTTTCCTTATTGGCTTATTTCTCATATCCCTTTATGTTTCCTTTCCCCTCGAAACTTCCCTCATATGCTATATGCATATCAAGGCCATGACTTCTTTCTCTAACTGAGAACGCTGGATCAGACAGCGGATCCTGTCTGCAGCCTGTGCAGGGATAGGTGTCATGGTCTTTAGGCAAAAGGTGACAACAAAAGAGACTGCACACGGTTCCAGTGAAGCACAAGCAGACTTGCAAAACCATGTTGCAGGAGCTGCTTTATTTGCCTTGTTCTGCCCAATTCCTAAAGATAAATAAGGGTGAGGCTCCAGGCTGGAGCATACAGTGGCCCTGGCATGCAGGGAAACCACAGTGCCGCCCCTTTACAACTTGCTTGCACAGGCTCTTGGCTCAACCCTTTGCCAGAAAATACTTAGCTGATCCCTAGATCTCTCCACTTTTAGGGCTGTTCACTATGAAGAGAATTTTTCTTTATGTTTATCTACATGTTGTACAATTAAAATCTCTTCTTTCTGGTGACCAGTGATATGACCCAAGGGGATGGCATGAAGTTGTGTCGGGGAGGTTTAAGCTGAATATTAGGAAAAGTTTTTCACCCAAAGGGTGGTTGGGCACTGGAAAAGGATCCCCAAGGCAGTGGTCACAGCACCAGCCTGACAGAGTGCAAGAAGGGTTTAGACAATGCTCTCTGGAACAGGGTGTGACTCTTGGGGCTGCCCTGTGCAGGAAATGAGCTTTGATGCAGGTCCCTTCCAACTCAGGATAGCCTATAATTCTATGGATATATGACACATAATTCCTTTATCGTTTTTTTATTTCACTTTATCCAGCTGAACATGATGCACTAATATTCCCTCTCCAGTGATTTATTAAATTCAGCAGATTCCAGTGGAATGTGTATCAGAGACTGAAGACAAAGAACATACTGGAGGTGTTAATGGCTGGTGAGCTTGCACACAAAAGAAGTTAGAAGCAGTGGGCAAAGGCCTGTTCTTGCAACTCCAGGTTACCTTCACTTGGGGACTTTAACTTGCTCAAAAGTTATGGAACATGGACCATGCTCAGCAGACTGTTGCCATAGCTACAGTTTCTGAATACGAGACACTCTTAGGGGAAAGTGGTTCTTTACTGCCACTTCACAGGCAGCACAACCTGCTTCCCACTCCTACTCCTGCCAGGGCTGAGCAGCCTTGCATTGCTTGCTTGCCTGAGGCAGTGCATGATGGCAGTTATGCACGACATTTCATAACTATACATTCTGTCCTACAAATAATAAAATCCATACTAGCTTTAGGTAGAACTTTAGCATTTTTTAAAATAGGTTACTTCTTCCTTATCTACCATGTTGACTTTTAAGCTTACCAAGGTTTCTTTCTTTCAGACAGTGACTTAGCTGTTAAGATAAATAAAACTTCTGGAGGGTGTTTAAACTGAAAATCCAGCATTTCATCCTACTGCGTGATAGCAATTTCCAAGTTACTCTCTTATGAGTCACTTCTGAAGAACTTGGTAACACAAAAGCTCTGGCACACACATGTTAATAGAAGAGAGGAAAAAAAAAGCAACATTTCTGAAGTCTCACCCTACACAGTATAAAAGCTGTGACCGCTCCAACCTCTTTGTATTTTTCCACCTGCACATTCAAGGATATCCAAAAGATTAGGTATACAAAATACAAAACCCTGCAAGTGCTCATTATTATTGAAGCACAGAGATTGAGCAGAACTATCTGGCAGGACAGGTTGTGCCCTTCAAAAAGCTTAGGGATCATAACAGAAAATTATACAAATGTGCATGGCACAGCGGTGGAGCTGAATTAAACACATATGGGATGACATCCAGTTTTGTGAGAACATGAACAAAGACATCTGGAAATAAACAACTTTCCAAAACACATGGAAAATAAATCAACTGCTCATGGGACAATGCCTTATTCATTTTAGTAAGCTGAAAAAAAGCTAAAGGTGCAAGCTGCAAATTAGCTTGTAGGTTTAGAGCAAGTATTAGAAGAATTTGAAGGGGAAAATAAAATCCAAGGAGAGTACTCAGTCAAGTATGAACACCTGTGTTTTAAATAATGCCTTTTCTTCCTTTTAGGTCTCTGAAAATACCACAGCCAAACAAGGCAAACAAGAAATTAAAAAGCACATCTTACACTACTTGAAGTAAAAATGCAGCAAAAGGGAATGAATATGAATCAAGCATTTGATTATTTGGCTTTAGGATTGTCAGTAGTAGATGCTGTTGTTCCTGCTAACAAAGCCACCTTCTTGGAAGAGAGATAATTAAGGTACACATTTCAAAGATAGGCCAAAGTTTATTCAGCTTTAGATTTGGAAGCTGCACTGAAGTCCATCTCTGCTTTTCAGAATAACTTATGACAAGAAGAATGTGTGCTTACCAATAGCTTATTTGAAAACCCTCCTGCAGAATAAATGGACACTTTACAATAATATGAACCAATAATGGTGCAGTGAACCTGTGATCTTCAGTGTGATCTACAGCCCAGCCTGAGCAATAAAAAGTTTTATTTAAATCAAAGAAACACTGGAACTCTTCAAACTTCCCTGACCTTATCCTCAAGCTCTAAGGATTTTAGGAATGCTGCATCCTGCACTCCTGCAGCTGGCAGTGACATTGCCCCAAGGCTGCCCTGAGTGCATGTGCCTTGTCAAGCACACAGGATTTTGGAATAACCATCAGTGTGGATCCCATGTGCAGCATGCCAGTGTGCACTGCAAGACCCACCTCGTTGTCAACTTTGTGACCAAAAGCCTCTGAGATGGGGCTGTTCAGAGAAGCTCTTTT
>VZTT01074231.1:53815-96173 GCA_013400855.1 Buphagus erythrorhynchus | reverse complement strand
GCAGGCGCGTCGGGGAGCCGGGCGGCGGTCACGTGACGGCGCCGGGCAGGGCGCCCCCCAGCGGCGGGTGGTGTCAGGGTGCGCGCATCCTCCCCTCCCCCCACCCCCAGCCGTGGCCTTGGGGGCTCCGTGGGGATAAAGGGCAGCGAAAAGGAAGAGAAAACCTTATTTTTATCTGACGGTTCTGATGGCACCGCTGAGTTCACGGAGGGGGTAGCGAAGTATTTTTAACTGGTGGCATTCCTCAGGGCAGATTTGTAGCTGCAGAGGTCCTCCCTCCGCCCCCGCAAGAGAGGTACGCGCCTTCATGCTTCCTATTTTTAAAGGCCACCGACAATTAGCTTTTTAAACCCCGGTGTCAATGCCCAGCGAAGGGCGGCATTCCTTCGTGAAGTTATCTGGCGGCAAAAGAACGCTGCCTATTACAGGAGTCGGTTCTGGAGACTGGGATTATATTCTATGGGAACAATGTATTTTGGGCAGCCTGAGTATGTAGATGTCTGTTCGCCCCTGGTTAACGAGGCACACAAAGTTAGCAAACACACGAGCGTGCGCTACCATAATCTCCCTTTCATGTGCATCAGTGTTTGTCTCCGGTTTCATTGGTGCCAGATATACACACTCGTGCAGTTTTAGTGCTGGTTTCAGGTTCACTACAGCTGTGTTGCACTCACAAAACTGTGTGGTGTCACTATAGTGAGACACTGACCTTTCAACTGCTATTGGAATTTAATATTTGCTATAGTATTTGATCTAATTTGTGATTCCTATTCAGTGCATAACTTTAAAAATAGCTAGATTTGCATTTGCTGGGGACTATTTAAAACCTCACTCATGTTACTATTAATATCTAGCTTGACACGCCAGCATCACACAAGTCCAAATGTTCCAGTCTCCCTGTGGAGAATCCTTTGGTGTTTTTTGGTCACTGAAAGGCAGCAGACAAGTTACTGATAGAAGCCCTTTTTAAAAAAAAAACCAAAAGACATCTGACAAAGTCACATAATACTCAGATGTGCTTTTTCCTAGAATGAAGAAACTGCTTACGCAGTTTGTTTTTCTCACAGTGCACTGTGCAAAGCGTCAGTATTGCTCATCCAGCCCCATGTCCTCAGATGCTGACACAGGGTAATGTAATGTTTTCTGAGGTCTGCCAAGTGGTGACAAAGTGAAATGAAGAGCTGAGTAGTTGCAAATATTGAGAAAGATCTGTCTATCTAAATTTCATTATTTTGATAGGGCCTTAATGTCACTTTTTCAAGATGCTGATCCCAATGGTGAGTCACCCTACCCCCCCCCCCCAGCAACAGAAAGAACTAAATACTCTACAGCTTAAAGCTGCAGCTCAAGAGGCAGACTATGGAGATGAAAAAAGATGCTCAGGGGAGGCTCAGTTTAGACAATGACATTACTCCCTGTGCTCTGGGTCTGACTGCAGCACTCTTGAGGAAGGCTTAGAGTGCAAACCATCTTCGGCCAGTGGCTTGGATGGGCATCTCTGACCCCCTGTGGCAGAAACAGGGGGATCTTATTCACCCAAAACCTGGGAGCTGGGGGCACACGGGCACCAGCTGAAGGGCAAAGATGCACTTGGGTACTTCAGTGCTCACACCTGAAGGTTTAAGTTGAAAAGCAAGATCTTTGTGCTGTTGCTGGAGAAGAGAAGGCAGAAAGAAACATTTGGTTGACCTCAGAACATGGGAGGAAATCTCATTAGTTTTATTAGGCTGTATAAAGATAAGAGCCCTATAGTTTGGACTCTGTAAAATGTGCAGCAGGAGGAATACTTTGACCCTGGTCCATATGCCAGCATGGCGTACAGCATCCATGAGGGGCTGATCCCACAACCTATACGTGGTGTGGACTTTGGCGGGCACAGCAATGGTTTCACTGGTGTAATCTGACTGAAAGGAAGTCACTGCTGATTTGCTCATAACTAGGTGATTGGCCATAACTAGGTGAGGCTCAGGCCTCCTGTTTCTAAGATGTCTGAAGAACATCCAACTCTGTGTTATAGGTATGCCTCCAGGTGTATAAATATGTGTCCACATGGAAATGTATGTACAAAATTTCTTTGCATGGCAATTGCATCCTTAGTTCTGTAATTGGCACTGCTTCAGTGGAGTCCAAAGAGAGATGTGGATTTACATCAGCAGGGGATCTGGCCAGGGATATTCTAACAGAGGCTTTTAAAAAATACCTATTTCATTTGAAGGAAGAAATAAATTTCCCATGTCTCAAGAGCAAAGAAAGAGGACAATTGCTCTTCTTCAGATTTCAGACCAATATCACCTCCTCCTTCTGAGTAAAATGTCAATGCTGTTTTTCTAAAGCAGGATCTGTATCTCTGGTCTTTCTCTAGATGGAGTTGGTTTTGCACCAAGATATTGTCCTTATTTTTTTCAAAACAGCACAGAAAGCCTAGCGAGCTCCTTGTTTACTACATATAGCAAAAGGAATCCTCTGCCTCAGCCCCTTGAATTCGGAAGCTGGTCACACACAGCCTGTGCTGAGAAAGCAGCATGACCAACCACAAATGGGGAAGAAGTAATAGCAGACCCCTGGGGTTTCCTAATCTCCTCCCTCCCACGTGTGCACACATACAAACAAAATACAGGAAGAGGCCCAGGGGGAACTTCCACAAGGTGGGGATGAGCGTGGGGGAGAAGCAGTGGCATGGACCTGTTATTTCCCACTGCTGGGCAATGATTGACATCCACAGTGTTTGACTTCTCTTTAACTGCAAAAGAAAACAGAGGAGGCACTTACACCACTCAAGGTGAAGGCTGTTCTCACTTTACCATCCCTTACAGAGGATGTGGTGGCAGAAGTGGCCCTCTGGGAGCATCTAAACGCAGCCTAGGGTGGCACTTGCTGGGTTGGGGTGTTTGTAGATCACAGTCATGAGAAAGCAACCTGTGGAAGTGGAGTGGAAGGCTGTGGTGATGGCTCACTTGTGTATTTCCTTTACTGGCAGGAGCAGATCCTGCCTCCTCACAATGCTGGGGAGGCCTTGTGTGCTGGGAGAGAGGCATGCAGCCTCGCAGGCTGTGTGCCAGAACATGCCAAGAAACACGGGGTTGGCCTGGTGCCCCACTGACACCTGAGAGACAGCTGAAGGACATCCTTTAACCAGCCCTGTGGCCATGAGGTTAGTGTGAGAGGGCCTGGGATTTACTGTCAGAGGAAACAGGGAAGCATGTGGGTTAGTCAGGTAGGGCCATTTCAAGGGAGGTGGTGAAGTAAGCACAAGAAAAGGGGAAAGGGCTTGGTTTGCCTTGCTCCCAGACCTTGCCAAGCAGGTACCTTTCACTGAGTTGGGACAAAATGTTTTGTTCTATCTCATCTTTCAGGCTCTAACCTCTGCTACTGCAATGATGTAAGATGGGGGGCTGGGACTGCTGAAAGAAAGAACAGAGATTTAGTGTGGTACAATGTAGCAGGCACTGACATCACATCTAAGTCTATGTTGAAGTAGGATCAGTTTTTGGGATGGCACTGATAAATCCCATGTACTTCTTCCAGGAAGACCCTTAAAAAACCTCTGCTTCTGTGGTTGCTCACAGAGATGATGACAGATGATGCAAAACAATGGAGACAGTGGTCAGGATCTGGCCCCTGGCAGCAACACACCTGATCGCCCCTTCCTTCAAAGAGGGGAGTGGTGGCAGGATCCTCTGGTTCTTCCAGCACTGGAGGTGGGCTCTGCTGCTCAGAAATGGGTCTGTGTGGGCTCAGTATTCAAAAATGAAAGCTGAGGTCATCGACAAAATGGGGTAGAAACCGCCAGTTACCTTAGTTCTTAATAATTAACTGGAAGTCCTTTCATGAACTTAGTACCTGAGTGTGGAATTTGGAATCTGACCTTTACTACATCTAGATAAACAGTGTGGCCAAGCCTGTGGCTCTCCCTGGAAGCTGCACTCTCAGCTCACTTGTTGGAGAATCTCACACTTCATGCTGCAGTCAGGAGCTCGGCAGAGTCCAGCATGATTCTTCTTACCGTGCTGTTCCTTTGCATCATTTCCACCTACTCAGCCTCTGTTAAAGGTAGGTCTGTACTAGGCTTGATTCAGCTTCTGCCTCAGCAGAGGCATAACCAGCATGTGTATGCAGATCTGTTTTGCCTCAAAAATTATCAGCTTTACTCAGACATGCTTGAGTAATACAAGATGCATTTAGTAGTTAGGTTTAAGTGCTTGTGGCATTCCTCTCAGCAGAGGTGATGGAGGAGATGATGTTTTCAAGTGCACAGGCCAGTGGTGTGACCAGGAGATCAGGGATCTTGACCTTACTTAATCAGGACATACTGTGGGGGCACCGACTTCAAAGGGACTTTTCACACACTCAGAAGTTAAACACATGGAGTGCTCTGGTGGAGCAGAGCCAGGAAGTGCTCAGGGCTCTCCAGGTTTCAGCTTCTGAGCACTTGACTCAGCTACCACTGAAGTCAGTAAGAAGAGTCCTGTTAATTTCATGAGACCCTTGCTCTGTAGTAAGTCTTGAAAATCTGGATGTCTGCAGAAACCCTGTGAGCAGAGCTTTACTCAGGTGTCCTGACAAAGTCAGGGGTATGAAAGCTTGGAGACTGTCTGCTTCAGCAGTGCCAATGTATGAAGCAGGGAAAGGTGTCTGTAGTAGTGACTCTTTATATACAACTTCACATTAAATTTAGAGGAACAGCAACCTTATAAGATGAGTTTTTAGTTTAATGAGGATGCCTTCATCATGATGAGAAGCAGAGGGGACATGCCATCCTGGGTTAAGCTGTTAAAAAGACTGTAGAGGTACTCTCATGGGTGCCACCTCCTGCTTCTTGCAGGGAATCCAGGACACTGTGTAAGCACAGAGCAGCAACCTTCCTTCCTCCTTGCCTCTACACCCTCATGACAGGAGTTATAAAGGCGAGAAATTTGCAGGCAGTGCCTTTACCTGTAAATTTATTTCATGAGACTGCCACATTTAGTTTGTGGCTAGGTACCAGTGTGCCACATGGTGGTGTCTGATCTTTCCAGCTTTCCCTTAATATCAATTAAGCAAAGCTTCTTGATGTGAAGTAATATTTGCTTGTCACATCCTCAGGATACTGAGGAAGCATTTTGTCTTTAATTAGTCATCCCTTCAGCTCTGCCAGATTTCCTCTCTCTCTTGTGCAAAGAGATTGAGAGCTAAATTTCTGGCCCGAAGGCCACTTAGGGCCTCAGTGTGAGAGCTGAGATTAGGATTAGTGTTTTGCCTTTTCATCAGGCCATGCTGCCTTTTGGAAATATTGAAACATTATTCTGTTCAATTCAGGTAGGTCAGCACACATAAACTTTCCTATTGCAGTTCCACTTGAAAAACGTTTTCAAACAAGCGGATGGGGTTTGCTTTTTAAAGCTATCTGGTATCAGAGACAGAGAATATGATTTATGAAGGTAGAGCTAGCAAGTAGTTAGAGACACACATGCTGTGCATGCCATATGTATTAATAAAAGGCACAGGACTTGACAGCTGTCTCTACTCATGCAGTGTAACCTTCTGTATTATACAGTATCATGGTTTAATTATAGACTTGGCATGTTACCCTTAATGACAGACACTTAACATTACTAGTCAAACTATGTGTTATGCACTCCACCTTGGAAGGAGCACTTCTGACCCCCAGAGAGCATGGCTGGGCTGATGGCAGTCTGTGTGTCCGTCTCTCCTCCCTTCTGGTGGCACATTTGCCATCAGCTGAAATGTCAATGGCTGCACAGGCAGCAAGAATTCCAGTGCTGTGCTGAATACAAAGGAAGGAACTTCTAAAAAGAGGCCTTCCTATTAAGAAAAGTTTCTATCAGAAGGGTGTTGCAGTATTCCTTTTATAACAGTGCTGGTGTTTACTTCATGGAAGTTGGCATGAAAATTTAGATGTGCTGTTTTGAATACTGGTTCTGGTCAGTAGCCCTGTATCTCTGTCTCTCATCTGTCAAGATCCCCCTTGCCTCTCAGCCTGACCACACTATCCAGTTGTCTCTCTTGGCTTCCCCATTTCCACAGGGAAAAGTACTAATTCTTTGGGACTGCTTTCAATACTGCCTCATCCCTGCTGCTTCTCTTATCATGATCCACTGTTGGCCTACCCTTTCCCAGTCTGGCAACTAAAGCTGTCTTCTGCCCTGGCTCCTGCAGTGTTTTCTACGTGTGAAATGGTGAAAGCTTTCAAAACTGCATGTTCTTCTAGCTTCCAGGAATACATTGCAATTATTTGTTTCTTCTATGACACTTGCAAGAAGCTGCTGCATCATTTGCTCATCTGTTTCCTTTAGGATGGAACAGTTCTTTTGTATGTGGGGACAAGCAAATGGTAAAAGGGAGAAAGAAGGAAGGAACTCTTACAAAAGGAGAATAAATCATGTATGTGTTCAGTTGTGGGGAAAGGAAGAGGGTAGGTGAAAGGTGCTTTTAACTGAAAATAGGGAGGGAGCAAAATCACAACATGCACCTTAACTAATAAGACACTTGTCTCTGAGCACCCAGGTAATTTCTCTTGGATGTGCTATTCCCCTACTTTTTTTCTTTAGATGGGACTGTGTTTAGAATGCACTTACTGGGTGGTATTCCTAAAATCTCTAAGTCCTTTGCACTGCAGTTTCTGCTGCAAATGAAGGAACCAGAAATTTTGAACCAGGAAACAACTGGCTCCAAGGGACTGCAGGGGACCAGGGGCATCCCTGAAAAGCATAGTCACCTCTGAGCAGGCACTGAGCACCCTCTGCTCTCAAGGGTAAGGTATCTTCAAAGCAGGGAACTGGGGAAGGAAATTGGCTAGAAAATTCACAGTAAACCTGCAGGAAGGGTTGTATGCCTTTTGGTGACTGTTTTGAAACGGACACACAAGACATGCAAAACCAGACAAACCCCTTTGTGCCAACATGAATCCTTCAGCATCCCTGGGAAAAAATCAGTAGTTACAGCTTTGGCCTCTCACACGTGAACAGGCTGCGCCCACTGGGGTCACCAGACTTGCTGCACCACATCTCCAGCTGGTATAAAGTATAAGTCCATTTAGTTCTGTAGCTTTGCCAGTTTACACAACTTGCAGACTAAACTTGGTGGAGTGTCCATTTTGCTCAGGGAAAGGTTCTTTGAAGCTGACCTTAATCCACTGTCATGGTATCTGAACAGGGGAAGGATGTGAACAAAATCCTAATGAAGCAGAGGTTTTGGACTTTTTTGGACTTTTTAAGAACTGCAGAATGCATCCATCCAGCCATGATGGAACTACCCTGTGCACCCACCTAATTGGGCTTTAAAATATTCAAGTGACTGATTTTCCTTTCTATCAATGCAGTGATTTGAAATTTATTTAAGTGAGTCAGATAAAATGGAGGGATACAACATAAATCGGGGTAGCCTGATGAATCTCTGCAGGGGACTTTGAAGACACTGGTTCCATTACAGCATGTTAAAGAATTTTTCTGAGATGTTGTAAGAGATCTTTCTTCTTTCCCGTGCCCTTCCCTGCACTTGTCATAAAACTGAGATGCATGTCCCTGAGGGCAGCACTTTGTGTTTCTTAGATTAACTCTGTTGTGAACTTGTTGTTTCTGCTCTGTACCTCCTGAATGCATGAAGAAATTCCCAGTGCATTCAGTGGTGCAGNTTCCCTTCCCTCCCCTTCCCTTCCCTTCTATATTCCTTAAAATATATAAATTAACAGCAGAGACACAGCTATGGGGACAATTATTTAGTTGAAAGAACAAGATCTTAATTATTTAATCTAAAAAATACATTCTTAATGTTTTCATTACATTCATGTCACCCTTGGGCAAGTCTCTCAATGGAAAGATTCCCAATAAATGTGCAAGAGATGCAGAGAATTATTTCAGTTGGCTCCAACAAATCACATCAGTGCATTTCACATTGCTAAGCACACAAATTGCATGATTAATGACAGTGTTTTGAGTTGCAAATAATTTTGGATTAATTTGTATTGCTAACATAGCTCAAGAAAAGAATCTGAGAGTCTTAAAGTAAAGAGCTAGAACAAATGATTTTTTGACCATTCTTATGTTAAATATGTATGATCAGTGTCAGCTTAATCACCAAAAACCCAACTGCTTCAGTGCGACAGCCTCTGTAATCAAGAGTATCAGGATCAATCACATGAATCTTCTGTTTGTAATTAAATTTTTAATTTTTCTAAAGCTGTTTCTTAGAGAAAGTGGTGATTATGTGAGTTATTCAGTTTTAAAATGCTGTTTGTTTTTGCTTTCCAAACAGGGCACACTACTGGGCCAAGCCTCAATAATGACAAGCTATATAAGTTTGCTTACTCAGCTGAAGTCTATGTTGATCAGGTGAAAGCATCACTGCAGAAAAGCGCAGGGTATCGGATTTCTTCTGGTGTGGATGTCAACCTCTTATGGAGAAATCCTGACAATGATGATGACCAGCTGATCAAAATTACGGTAATTATTGCCATCAGACAACTTAAAACATACACATTCTTTTCTGCACTTATCTAGCTGCTAATCTAATCTCAGAGACCTCACTTTCAGAACAGGAGCTAAGCCTTTTATGCTCTAGTCTCATCAACTAAACCCAGCTGCTTTGATGATCTGATTCCTATAGAATAAGATTTCACAAGTATCTATCTAACATCATAAGCCAGAACTTCAGAATATCTCCTGTATTTAGAAATTGCTTCATACAGCACCTATAGCTTCAAACAACTGGCATGCAAGCCCTTACCCGAGGGGCAATATGTTGTCTGAAGCCCTCAGTTCTAACTACAAATCATGACATTTTCTAAATAGAAACTGGGTTTGGTACTTAGCTTTATGGTGAGATTTTCTGGCACTTATTTCCCCAGTGGAGACCACTGGCTTCTTTTGTAAACTTTGACATAGTAATCATGGAAGATTAATGATCAGAACCAGAAATGCAGAAATGAAGAACATTTATTGTGTGAGTTAGTCTATCTAGCCTACTCCAGGCCAATTCTACACTGCTCTCTACATTAATTTTTTTCTGCTCTTACTTTGCTAGATGAAAGATGTTCAGGTTGAAAATGTAAATGAACGTCCAGCTGCTAAAAACATCTTCCAAGGAAAAAGCACAGAGAAGATCATCGGGAAAGAATATCTGGAGGCTTTACAGAGGCCCATAGTGATTGAGCTAGTCCGTGGAAAAGTAAGACCCTGACTTTTAAAATTCAGTCCCTAAAGAAACATAACACAAATCTTTTGTAACAGGCTTGAAGAATTTACCAGTTCACTATTCACTCGGTGTTTTTAATAAGCCATTGTGTCCTATCATTCTATGTGAAATACAGTAGTTTAGAACAGACTGTAATTTACCTTCTAGCCCAAGCCTATTGTGTGTTGAGACCACCACACAGTGGGGAAGTATAGAGCAGATTGTCCACAAAGATGTAGGTACACATGTGGATTTATCCACAGTTGCTATGTGGAATTTGTGCTATTGACTTCAGTGAAGGTAGGATTTTGTCGAAGATCTGAAGGCAGAAAAGGAGATAATATTTGTCATGAGGGATGTTCTACTGAGTCTGTGAAGAACAGTGTTAACCACTTTAAACCCTTATCAAGTATTTTACCAGGACTGCTTTTCCCAGCTCTTTGGTTTGCTTATTTACTCTGTGTCACCTGCAGTTTCAATGGTCCCAAGTTAATGAGCTTGATGCTAAAAGAGCTACAGCCTTACATGTTTTTTCCCCACTGGGAGACTGTCTCCAAAAATCAGAAGAGAAGGGTCAGAGAGCAGGTGTGTCTCAACATGTGCCTGGGTTTTATATCCTGCCCTGAGCGAACACCAAAGCACTGTCCCAGCACAGGAGCACCCATGTCCATTTGTAGGTCTGAGAGTACCCATTTCTTCTGAGAAGGGAATTCAAGTACATCCATCCCACACTCTTTTTCCCTGCAGAGCTGCTTGTGTCCCCTTGTACCCAGCCTACTCTTCTGGCCAGGGAGTGGTGAGGCTTGAGCCATGGCTGCTCCGGCCTCCTGCTCCTAGTCCTTCACCCTCTTGTTGCTTGTGGCATTAGGCCAAGAGCCCCATTTTCCCCTCTGCAGCCCAAGCAATGCTCAGCAGGTGGGCATGGGCAGAGGGGCTGTGAGAAAGGAGGAAGGTTGAAGGTCACACTCCCTTTTCCCTTCTGCAGAGTGGAGTGAGGTCTGTGACACTCTATCCCAGCAGGATCTTTACCTCCTGCTGTAAATAGGCACTGAGCACATACCCTGGCCACCAGCTCAGCCTTCTGAATTGCAGCTGCTATCAGACCTGCTCAGTAACTTTCAGACTTAGCCTTGTCATCAGTTTTACACAACATAAAAAGAAACAGGACAGCACTGGCTGTGAACTGTACACATCCCTACATGAAAACAGAGGTACCAGAAGAACACGGAACAGAAGTCAGAATGCATCTGCTCCTCATACATTGCACACTTTCACATGCTAAGGCTAAGAAGTAGTATTAAAAACTTGGGCTTTTTCTCAGGTAGTAGAGTCTATACACTCCTTTTATGATTTCTTTGTGGTGTGACACTTTTCATCCCTGGCACAGTAATTTCACCTTTCAGGGTTGCCCTGAGATAACACACTGATTGTACTTACAGTTCCAGAAAAAGGGGCACTTTTAAAGCACCTTGAATGCCAAGTGGAGGTGCAGAGTCTTGTTACCAGAGGAGAAGCTCAAGCACAACAAGTTGGCCCATGAAGCGCAAAGGTTGTGATATGTTTGACACGTCATTGAAGTTATTCCATCTCTGATTTATCTATGATTCATCCTGAGTTTTGGAACCTCTGATTAAAGTGCAGCAGATATTATTCCCCCGTGGGGAGCAATTACTTGAGGATTATGCAGAAAAATGAGTCGCCTGTGAAATTATGAAGAGTTTCCCATTTCCTGTCTAAATTCTCTGTAATTCCAGGAGGAGAGATGCTTACTGCACGGAAACTGCACTTAGGTTCAGCTGAAGGCTGAAACATGTTTGTACTGTTATTGTCAGGCCCTGCAGCCTCTGCAGTTTGCTTAAATAAGGGCAAGAGATCAAAATCCAACTTCCTAATGAGAAAAAAGTAAAGGGAGTATTTTTAGAGTGGATCCTCACTATTCCTTTCTCATTTAACCAGATTTGTTATACACTTTTGAATGCTTTTTATATTATTTTTAAAAATTTCTACAGGTTAAAACCTTCTACTCGTATCAAAATGAACCTGGCTTTACACAGAACATCAAGAGAGGTCTGGCTAGCCTTTTCCAGCTACAGCTGCACTCTGGCTCTTCCCCTGAGGTATGGTGCTCTATCAGGCAAGATTATCATCACGTGAGTAACAGGCAGAGCCTGATCTGCTCTGAAAGGCAGACCTGTGTCTTCTGCTGACTTCAGAAGGAGTGAACTGTGATAGAAATCAGCCCTTTGATCACATATGAGGTTAGGGACATAAAGACAGTCTTCTGAATATTTGGTGACACAAGTCAAATTGCTGCAATTAGCATAAAGAAGTAGTGCAATCCATTTGGTTTAAAATGCCTTTATAAATTTAGCACAATTTGGTAATAAACCACCTTAAACCAGGTCACTATAAAAGTGATTATACTGCTGTTTAAAGTTGGTTGATTCCTAAATTCAATTCAGTGGAGTCCCATTCTAAATCTGAGTACCCACACAAAGTTAGCACTGGCTTAGCTGCATCCATCTAAGTTGCCTTCCATTGTTAGATTTCTAAACCTGTCTCCTAGAACAAAGCTTGAATTTAACTCAAATTTGTGAGTATAGTGTGAGCTGCCTGGTATTTCGTAATAATTTTGTTTAAACAACCATTGTTACTTTTCTTCATCTAATGAATAATACCCCTGCCAATCCAAAGCAGATAGTTAGAACCACTGTCATCCTCAAAACTGTTAAATAAACCCAAGCAGTGCAGCATCTCAGGTAGAGAATTCCAACAGCAGAGAAAATGCTTCATCTTTGGAAGGTGTTGTGGGGTCCCAAAGATAAATTAAAGAAATTGTCCTAATCTAGCTCTCTTTTCCAAGGTGGACATTTCTGGGAAATGCAATACTACTTACCATGTGCGGCAAGATCAAGTGACTAAAATAAAAGACCTAGACTCCTGTGAAAAGAAAAGATTTACCAGCCACAACCGGGTATGATTTCTTTAACAAAATAAAATCTATTCTTCCTATTTAAAATATATTCTTAGCAGCTACTATTCATCTTCTCAGAAGTTCTTCTTGCATTAGAGAAAGCAAATTCTATATGTAAATTTTGTAGTTTTACTAGCCCGAATGTCATATGTAGTTCCCATGGAGAGAACAGGGATCCTCCTGTGGTGTAAACCACTTTGGCTCAGCTGATACAGACACAGTCATAGTGATAGCAACCTTTTTCCTATCTGCTGTAAATGCCAGGCAAGATGCTGACTCCTGAATGGAGCCTGGTCAGGCTTTCCTGGAAGGTCAAAGGCTTTCCTAATGCACAGGTGTAATAGAGGAGGTGTGCCTTAGAGATAACTGAAGCCCTACTACAGTCCTAATGGTCCTCCACTGTTGGTAAATGTCTTTCTAAGTAGTCACTGCTGAGGGCAGGCTGGACACCTGCTGAAGGCACTGAGGTTCCCCACATCAGAAACTGACCTTTCTCAGCTCAGAGGAGTACAAAGACAGCACACACTCTCTTAATAAACTGCCTTAACACTATGACTGGGTTCCCAATTTTCACACTTACAACAAAGGCATCAGCTTGTTTGCAAAACAAGAAACGCCGCCAGCTACCTTGTTTGACCTGAGTGTGAACGTGACAGTCTCACTTACAAGACATTTCACTGGAAAAGAAATGTCTTATTTGAAGACATTTATTTGTCTTATTTAAAGCATATCTTAAACTAAATGTAGTACTAGGTGTTTTCTCAGTTGCAGCCTGCTCCATAACTTCCTGCCCTGCTCCTACTGTCTTTTACCCTGGTACATACTGAATTTGAAGCACGTGGTGTAGGAGTGAGTGGCTTCTTACTGCAGAGGGAATTCTTGAAAACCTGGTTCATAGGCTTAATTTGAGATGCCAGCCTATATGCACCTTCGTCAAATGGCTCTACTTCATTACAAGTCTTGCCCTCATTTGGAACTGCGAACTCTTTTCCTATTTTGTTGTCTGTTGAATAGCCCTCTTTCTGTTTTATTTTTTAATTATTTTCAGATCTTGGATATTGGTACAAAAGGCACATCTGCTACAGTTTATGTGCTGGAAGACAGTTTCATTAAATCCATTAAGGCAGAAGAAAATTTTGTTTTTGTTCTGAATTACCGACGGAAAACAGGTGCCAAAATAGTTTCAAAGTAAGTTGGGCAATTGGACTGTCACTGATGGTAGCAGGACTAGTGGTTCAAGTCAGGTTATATGTGGAGGTCTTATAGAATCTAGATCTAAGGCTATGAACTCTCCAGGTAAGGATTTAGGTCTCTTTTTTATCCATATACAGGTCCAACTTTGCCAGGTGCCAGGTCCAACTTTGATTAAATTCTACCACACCACAAATAATAAATAATGGCACTCATAAGAAGTTAACTGAAAACAGCAGGAATTGGCCAAACCCTTTTAATCTACCTATTAGTGCTGTAGATGTTCTGTCTTCTCATTTCTCAAGAAATACTTCTGATGGATTTCCATTTCTAGTGTGTGAGAGTTTGGAAGTATAGAAAATAAAACCTACTGCATAGAAAGGAAGTGATTGTGAAACCTAGATCTGTGTTAGACTCCAGACTCCAAAGCACTGAAAGTGTGGAGATACTCATACAAGATAAATGATTCAGGCGTCTCAGTAATAGTAGATATTTAAAAGAAAAAGTACTTTCAAAAATCTCACTTTCCATATCTTTTAAGAACAAATATATGAAACATTTCAGAATGTATGTGAATACTGGAGGTTGTTTATCAAGTGTTATAAATCTGTGCTTTAGAAAGTCTCTCATACAGGTATTTTATTGCATATAATTCTAGCAGTAATTCTGCTGGTATCAGATATTTCTGTTACCTTAAAAACCCCACAGATTTCCCATGTTCTGAACATTTTAAAATAAGAGTTCAATAAGTCTATATTCTTTTTTTTTGTCTGTGGAGGGCTTTTTTGTTTCCTCTTGATGTCATTTCTGCATCTCTGCACTGATGGTTGAGCTCTAATGGTGTCCTCACTGTGTGGATGTACAGGCAGAGGCTGGAGCTGAAGTCAGTCCAAGCTGGGATGGGACTGATCGCTGCAAAGCAAGTCGCTGGTGTGATCAAGACCTTGGACTCCAATTATGTTGCCATGCCCCTGGAAGCAGAGCCAGTGAAATCCGAATGCAAAAAGTGCCCTTCAGTAAGTAACCACAGGTTCATTGGACATCAGGTTGCTTAGCTGAGCAGGACAAGGGTGAAAACAAATTTTTTGTCCAAGCAAAAGTAGGACAGGTCCAACATATCTGGAGTAGGGAGTAGGGAAGTGTTGCAATGGTGCTCACCCCATAAGAGTGTTGTAAGCATCTACCACTAAAAGGTACCAACCTTTTTGCTCTCTTTTAAAGACTGCAGTATTTCTCCAGATCACTAGAAAATATAGCACCTGGTTGTTTTATCTCACCTTTGCCAGTCTTGAGCTGGCAGAAGCTTATTTCCTCTGGGTGGAAAATTAACTTTAAGATGGTTGACTGGTGTTTGTAAACAGTTCTGTCATGGAGGAGCTGAACTGTTCCTAGGAATTCAAGTTCATTAGCCATTCCTCAGCCAGGCTAAGCATTTGTTGGTAGTATATTTAACCTCTTCTTACTACCTGATCCCGAGGAAGTCTTTTGTTTAAAGGATTTTATAGGTATTTTATAAGTATAAAATGGGGCTTTAATATTCTTGGGAAGTCCAATAATGTTTTCATTTTTCCCTGGGAAAAAATTGCCTTGTTTTTTTTATATTTAAGACATCTGAAGGCTAAGAGCATGGCACTGTAAGTGCATCATCTTTTGTTTTACTAATGATGTTCATCATAAATTAAATAAATTACTACAGTGAAGTGAACTGTAGCAAACTGTTAGCAAACAGTATTAATGCTATTACCATTGAGGAATGAATGGGAACGTTAATTTAAGGATCATTAATTTAAGGATCATTATTCTCTGGTGTTGATAAGCAAGATATAGCTTCTATTCAGCACACATAATTTTAGTCCTCCAGAGATACTCCTTATGAGCACAAATATGTTCCTGTATTGGAACTTGTGCTAGTTATTTGGAAGTAGCATTACACTGTAATAATTTATCTTGTCTAATGCCTATTGAGCCCCAGAGAAAACACGTATTTGGGGAATATAGAAATGATGCTGCATGTGTGCTGGAGCAGTTCTGAGCAGGGAATAGCAAGGCGTCCTAAACAGAGTAGGGACAGGTGGTTTTTCCCTGACTCCGTCCATTGGGATTTGTGCTGACCAGTTTGTCACTTGGGACT
Organism: Buphagus erythrorhynchus; assembly: GCA_013400855.1. Taxonomy (NCBI): domain Eukaryota; kingdom Metazoa; phylum Chordata; class Aves; order Passeriformes; family Sturnidae; genus Buphagus; species Buphagus erythrorhynchus. The sequence continues at coordinate 80,709 of VZTT01074231.1, read as the reverse complement.
GAGTTTGTCATAACAGTTATAATTTCCAGACCAAGATAACAAACGCAGGGTATAATTCCAGAGCACTGCCTGGGGACTGAACTATGTCATTATAAACCTAATGGCACGAGGAGAATGAAGTTCTGCTTTCTCACTGTATTTTTCAGTAACTGCTATGAAAAGATGGGCTCCATAAACAGAACACTGTATCCAAAGCAGCAACATAGCATATGGTACTTATATATCATAGTATACATTAATGCCCTGCTGTCATGCTATGTCTTACAGTTGTACATTCTCAAAGCCCTTTTTAAAATTGTAACAGGTCTTATCTCTATCTTTATGAATTTGGTAAAATAACCGTTACTATCCTCATTTCCCAGACAGCAACACTAGCTTCTCTGAGGTTATAGCAAATATCTGCACTTAAAATCTGGTCTAGATTTCTGTGTTTAGACAACATAAAGCATGCTCTTTTCAGAAGAGCTCATGCATCTTACACTCTTTTATGCTCGTGGTTCCTATGGGAAAGGATTCTTTCCCCTCTGAATGTGAGGTGGGTTTGTTCTGTCTTGTACAGCCACCCTTTGTATGTTGGTAAACAGCTGTCAGGCACTGACATTCAAAACCAACTCCTGCTTGGTTTAGAACCTCTTGGTTTGGCTGGAGTTTTCCTAGAGTGCCCACAAGACCTCTGTTCTGATATGTCTGTCAGAGAAACACAGGCCCGGGTCCATGCTGAGTTGCCATGTGGAAGTGTGTGCATCTTGTGCCTGAATGTTTGGGTTATTAAATCCAAAAACTGCCTGACATTTACATCAGGAGAATGAGGGCCTTCATAAAAGTCAACTGTGAATGATGTTTTTAATGCCATGGTCACTACAGGGGATGGCAGCTGCTCCTTGTAGCTGGTGAACCGTTTGAGCACCCCCAAAGAGGAAGGCTTGGTCTCCACTCTCTTTTACTTGAGATGGCTCCAGTTTTCATCTCCCACCTTGCTTGTCTCTAGGGTATGGGCTAAACTGACTAAAAGCAGCTCACACATTTGAGCTCTGCACAGGAGAAAATACAGGAGTAATGAGGTTAGAGATTTTTTTGCTGGACTGTAGTGCAACTTCAACAAGGGGAATAAAAAGTGCCCCATATGTTTATCCAATTGCAGTTAATAATAGCAATACTGACCTTGGTGCAAAGCACTAATCACCAGTTGAAGTTAAAAGACCCATCTGTGCCTCAGAACATGAGCTCCTCCCAGCTGGTCATTAATCCTCAGGAAATATCCTATGTCTCAATCATTGTTGCCTAATTATTGTTTGTTACAGTCGATAGAAGTTGTACTCTGTACTGATGAATGATACTTCTAATTGCCAGCAGGTTCAAATGCTATTGCCCAATACAAAATCCACAGAGGGGAAGCATTTTAGTAAAGGTCAAATGGGTGCTACTGTTATTTCCCACTCAGGAAAACTGCAGTAAAGACTGCTGCAAAGAAGAGCTGCGTTTTCACCAAGGAATGTTCTTGATAATTTGAGATAACAGAGGCAAAGGCAAGGGAGAGAGGAAAGGTCAAAATACGTGCACCAGTTTCTTATGGGAGTGTATCTGGAAGGACAGATATGGGTGCTTTGCTACCATGTTGGCTTGTTCAGGTAAAAAATGTGGTGTGGGAATAAATACAGCAACCACCAATTACGATTTTTCTAATACCATCTTACCTTTCATTTTGTAAAATATCTGCAAATCCCTTTTTATGCAAGTTTATGAATAAAAAATGGAAATAACATCTTGGACATTTAATCCTGTTCTATACTAACCCAAAATTACCATCTTCTCAGAAAATGTGATTAATTGGTGAATTGGGAATTGTGCATCTCCCTTTAAAAAAAAAATCTACTTAGGAAAAAATTGGAACATTAGGCAAACCCCATATTCACCAGAAAGCAAAGTAAGTTTGCAAAAGAAGAGAATTCACTTTATTCCAGTTACAGTATAAATAAATTTTATTGTTCTAAAAGAGGTTGCATTTAAGGTCACGTACAACATCAGGAAAATACTAAAGAGTTGGAAGAGAGCCAGCTATAGAAAGGTTTCAAAGATATTTGTGCAGGGATTATCATAAATTAACTAATACTGAGCTAAAGGATCATCAGTCTGTTGGATTTCAGCTAATTTGAGCAACAGCTGGCCCACACATCTCTATTTGTTTAGTCGGATTTTGAGAACTGAAACCATAGTCTAAGAGATTTGACATAATATGAATTGTTTTGCAGCTTTCTGAGCACTGGCAGAGCATCAGAGAACATATGCATCCTGACAGACTTTCCAAACCTGAAGCAGCAAAAAGCTTTTTGTCCTTCATTCAGAACATAAGAAAAGCTACGAAAGAGGAGATACTGAAAATTATTAAAAGTGAAAATAAAGAATTTCTGTAAGTTACTATGAACAAGCTTTTAAAATGTTTAAGTTACTGAAAAATGCAGAAGGTCAAATTGCATACAAAGAGATTGAGTTCTGCTGGTGATGTCCTAGCAATGCAAACCCAGTGTTCAGTACTGTCTACAGGAAAAGGATTTTTTTAAAGTTATGTTTGTTCTTGTAATATGATAAATTTTCAGCACACCCTTCAGTCACCAGGGTTGTATCTACAGTGCAAGGCCAACATGCTTTGTAGTTTAGCCAGAGGTTCTCAAACCAAATACTTGTTCCAAAACACCCTATAACTTGTTCTTGACTTCTCATTTGTTTCCTTCAATAGGAGATACAACAAAGAAGGGGAATATTGATGCCTGGGAATTGTCCTAGTATTAGAGTTTGGTTGTGAACAGCATGCACATCCAGACTTGAGAGTTGAAAAGCATTTCTGAGTCATATGGTCAGGATCTTTCAAATAAATTGTAGCAGCTAGCAATGGAGATAAACATGAGGGTCACTCTAGAAGCCTTTTCTCTATGTGCCATTGTGCATGCAGTTGTAAAACACTTCTTTATATTTACAACCATGTCCTATACACTTTAATACACTTGTGATAGTTGGGTTTTCTAATACTTTTTTTGGTCTCCTATTTGCATAAATTCAAATATTATCCATGGAAATGAGTTTGTTGCAATTTTAGGGTGAGAGTTCAGGGACACTTTTTGCAACAAGAGTAAAAGATTCTCTTACTTGCAAAGAAGAGTTATATCAGTACATTAGCTTCTTTCTCTCAATATGCAGCCAAGTATTTTCAGTATTGACTGGCTCATTGCAATGATATGTTCATTTAATTTCCACTTCTTTGTAGCCCACAGGTTGTGGATGCTGTAACCTCAGCTCAGACACCAGAATCACTGGAGGCTGTACTGGAGTTTCTTGACTTTAAGGATGCAAGCACTTTTATCCTGCAGGAGCGGTTCCTGTATGCCTGTGGATTTGCTTCTCACCCCAGTGAAACACTCCTGAAATTATTAACTGTAAGTCCAAGGACAAAACAAATGCAACAGAGCTAGTACTCTTTTGCCTTGTCCCAGTCAAAGGAGAAGAGAAGAAGAAACAACTGTTGCTGTTTCTAATTTTCCTTTCTTTATGCCTTCCAGCATTTCCTATAAGTGTGCCATTAACATAGAGCCTGCAAACAGCAAACATTCCTAGGTCTAGACTGAAAGTCTATTTACTTTGTAAAATCCAGTACTTGGGAAAGAAATGTAATACTGAATGTTAGGAAAATAATTTGAGGATTGTTTGATTGTTGCCTTATGAAAGTTCTGTAGCTGGAACTGTAAATTCCATTTTTTTCCCCCCAAATGAATCTACTTGAGTCACTGAATGTAACTCAAAGTGAAAATGGCACTGAGTTATTATATGTAATGTATATGTAATGTTAGAGCTGTGCTGTGCTTAATCTGAGCCCAGGCCATCATGGTAATCACTGCCCTTGTATTGCATTAATGTTCACAGAAAATGAGGGAGCCTATTGAACCCACAGCAGAGTGTGGCTCGTCATGTTTACACTGAGACACTAAACAGCTTTGCTTTTGCATGGCAGGAGAAGTTCAAGGGGGATGTTGCCAATGAAGATATCAGAGAAACTCTTGTCATTGTCATGGGAGCACTCATTAGAAAGCTGTGTGACAGAGAAGGCTGCAAGCTGCCAGTGAGTATCTGATGGTCACTGCTGCCCAAATTCTGGTCTGCAACACGTGACTGATCCCTGGTGACGTTACTGGAAGAGCATGGCAGACATGGGAAGCAGATTCTCCCACTTAAAATAAGCCCATGAACACCTATGTTTGATAGAAGATTGTATTTTTTTTAATAATGACTTCTACTTTGTCAGATTTAGGCCTTAATCTCGTCTCTTCCTATTTATGTGGCTGAATTTGTCAGCAGAAGGAGTACTTGTGCTGCCTTGTTCACAAGCTTAGCGTATCCTCAGAGAAATGCTGACAAACTCAGGATCTGTTTATTATTTGCAATCACCTTAGGTTATTTCACCTCTGTAAAGAAATTTCATTGATTCAAGTACTCAACTGTGCCCCAAACATGCATAGAAGGAAGAAGACTATTACTCTAATAATGAACTGAGTAGATGCTGGTGTTAGAGGATGACAATGATCAGACAAGGCTGCTGGATCTGTGTTGTTCGGCACTGCACCACACCACTGAAAAGATACAGAGCACCTGAACAGGCCCTTTTAATTTCCCTTTTTAATTGCCAAGCAGTTTTAGAACATTATGTTATGAGGCACTGAAGAACACTTCTGTTGCCTTTTTTTGTGAGGACTTGTTGGCTCCACAAGGAAGACCTGTGAAGTCTCTGAATCAGGGCAGGAGCAGCTGGCAAGTGATAAAACTTTGGATCAGGTGTCACTGTAGCTGCAGTCACTATGGTTATGCTTGAAGGAAGCCATCAACGTACAAATGACACCTTTGCTAACCCTGTGCAACAAAAACATGCCAGAACCCAGCCCTGCCCCTTCTACTCCTGCAAGGGGAAAACAGGAGGGCTATGATCACCATTGAATGTGCTGTTGATTTTCTTAGGCTGTTGCAGAAGCCAAAAGGTTGATTCTAAATAGACTGGAGAAGGCCACGAAAGATGACAACGTGCGGATGTACCTGCTGGCACTGAAGAACGCGCTCCTTCCCGAAGCAATTCCACTGCTTCTCAAGTATGCTGAGTCAGGAGAAGGGCCCATCAGCAGCCTTGCTGCCACTGCCTTGCAGAGATATGATCCTTCTTTTCTCACCAAGGAAGTAAGAAAATATACTGCCCTAGAATAGAAGTGCAGGAGACTGTATTAAAGATAAAGGATAAATTAACAGAGTTCATTTCTTGTCATCAGCAACATGGACAGTGAGGTTGAGTACAATCTCAGCAAATTTGCTGATGGCACCAAGCTGTGTGGTGCAGTCAGCATGCTGAAGGCAAGGAATGGACTAGTGGACACGTGCTAGTCAGCCCTTGGCTGCAGGGTCACGCACAGCCGTCAAAGGTGGCATGCAGTCTGCGGGGAAAACCGGGCTCTGCTCACCAGAGGGAGCACTTGGGCACCTGTGCAACCCCTGCTCTTGCTTGTGCTTTCACATAGTCAGGGAAAATACACAAAGTAAGGGAAGGGTAAAATAGCTGCATTTTACCCTGCAGACTCCAAAAGTAGGAAAAGACATAGAAAATAGTGGGACGAGAGGTCCTGCATTACCTTGCATTCCATTTTATACCTTTCAATCCTGGCCACCAAGATTGAGGCTGTCAGAGTGCTGCTCTGCAATGAGCGTGCTGGAGGCCATTCTGTCAGTGGGGCTACATGGCTTTCCACAGACTCTCCTGTAACAAAGATGTGTCACAATCTTCTCGGGGACACTAGACCACCACAAGCACTATCTAGAAAATTAAAATAAGAAGATTCTTGATTTTTAAAGTACATATTTCCTTAACAGTCAAGAAAATCTCTGTCTTACCACTGCCACATTTGTTCTTAATGCTACTACTTATTTACAGCCCTGCTTTCAAAACCAGTGTGTAAGGCTGTATTTGGTCTGTGGCTGAGAGAACATAACAGATGTCCCACTTGTCCTTGTGGTCACTGAGCTATACATGTCTCAACATTCCAAAAGGACCATGAAAAACATGATGCTGAAAATATATCCTTATGTATTAGCCTTAGCTATGGAGCTAACTTAAGCTGATACTATAAACAAGATTCCAACCTGTACTTTGCCCAGTCATCTGCATGAGCATTGAGTGAATAATGTGTTTCCTGACCAGGTGAAGGAAACAATGAACAGGATATACCACCAGACTCGCAGAGTCCACGAAAAGACAGTGAGAACCACAGCAGCTACCATCATCTTAAACAGTAACCCGTCCTATATGGAAGTGAAAAACATCCTGCTCTCCATTGGGGAACTGCCTATGGAAATGAACAAGTACATGCTCTCCATGATCCAAGATATACTGCACTTTGAATTGCCTTCAAGGTACATTAATTTCAGTGTAAATAAATACAGCCCTTTCTTGAAAAAAACACACAGGTTCTCATTAATAACTAAAACATAAGAAGAGTATAAAAGGGTATCTTATTTATATGTCCCTTGTATTGTTATTTCAGAAAAAAATCCCTTCATTTCAATGTAATTCTTTTAATAGCTATTCACATTTTCACAGGTACAAAAAATAATTAAGCATCTGACTTGCATTACTGTGAAAAATATAATCTGTTGATCTTAATTATCTCGGTAGGTCCCTTGCTTTTATATTTTAAGAACCAGTGATGTGGAAAAATCTTAAACATCACAGTATGAGAATGAAAATAATCAATATATATCTTCTCAAAACCATTAGTTTTCAAGCAAGACCTTTGCTTGCCTTTCTTCCTATGACTGCAGGGAGTACCTGAAATTGAAAGAGAGACTCCGGGTTAGGGCAGATTTTTAGTGGGAAAAGGTCAGGGTTTTGGAGACCCTCTTTCCTACTGGGAAATTCACCATCTCTCAAATTTGATATTTCTACCAAAAACTAATACATTTGGTACTGTAATATTTTTGTCTCTCAGTGGTTTTATTTGTTTGTTTTGAAATACCACAGCAAAACAATTCGACAAGTTCTGAAGGACATGCGTGCCCATAACTATGATCGCTTCTCCAAGATGGGTTCTTCCTCTGCCTACACTGGATATATCACACGTATGTAACCATGAAACTGCCTTTAAACCCTCTTTGCATTCCCAAAAATTTAATTAATCCACTAGTTTAGTCACAGGTACCTTCTTTCTTTTTTAATTAAGGTGGTCCTGATGTGTCATCCACGTACAGCCTTGACATCCTCTACTCTGGCTCTGGCATTTTACGGAGAAGTAATGTGAACATCCACGTTTTTGACAGAAACACTGAACTTCATGCCATCCAGGTAACTGCCACACTGTACATAAGAACTAAGACAGTATGTGGTCCTTGTCTTACAGCTTCTAAATCAATTCAGCTAATGCTTGAGACCATAAGGTTTGGTACACTGGGCTGACCTATTGGCAGCGAACAAGCCAATAACAGAAAAAAAACAGTAACAGGGAAAAACCCCACAATGTGGCAAAACAAGTGTTTTGTTCTGCATCATGTATCAAGGTCTGTGTCTGTGTAAAGCCTATGCTGTTTATCTGATGTTATCAATGAAAGCTTTGAGAGTTTGTAAAATCAGGTCCCAGTTCAGGTATGCCACAGAATGGAAGTTCAAGGAGTAGATCAAATGTACAAATCAAAGAGATTTTAATGTCTGTGTTTTAGACTTTTCTTAATATTGGCAAGAACCTTCAGTATTATAATTCTCCTAAATTTATGCAGGACAAAAATTGTGCAGTGGAACATCTCTGGCTTTTCCTCCCAGCTGTCCATGAAAAATAGTCAGATGAATAAAGGAAAATGTGTTTGAAAGAAAATTAGTGTCAGGATTGTGATCTGCATGTGGGTAAATCCTGCTCAGCATTGTGATCTGCATGTGGGTAAATCCTGCTCAGCACCTAAAGGGTAAAAACATGGCATGAGATTATTTTATTTTCCATTTTTCTAGGTGCTCTACGTAGCTCTATTAAGTTTTAACCTCATACCTTTTCCACTACAACTACATAAATTAGAATTAGGCTCTTAGACATAAAGAAAATATGTGGTGTTGTTAATAGTCTGAGGCAGGATTTTTTAATTGATTCTGTATCACTGTTCCTTCGTAGGTGGTGATTGAAGCTCAAGGTCTGGAGTCCATAATAGCTGCGACTCCTGATGAAGGCGAGGAAAGCCTGGACTCCTTTGCTGGCATGTCAGCCATTCTGTTTGATTTCCAGCTCAGGCCAGTGACATTTTTCCAAGGGTATGGTGATTTAATGTCTAAAATGCTCTCGGCGACTGGAGATCCCATAAATGCGGTGAAAGGACTTGTCCTCCTCACAGATTTCTTACAGGTACTAACAGCACACTATTTGCTTCTTCTTCTGTCTCTTAGGCACAGATGGTTCCTCCCCCACACTGCTGTTGTAGGACACCTTATTTTCTTTATTTTCAATGCTGATAAACCTGACCAGTGTTACACAGGCTACCCTTATGAGGGGAGCAATAGAAAAGTCATGGGTATTAAAAACCAGAATGAAGTTACATGAAAAGCAACCTAGAACAAAAGTGAGAACAGATATTCTAGGAAATAAAACTGAAACTTAACAAAAACAAATCTGAGTTTCCTGTTGAAAATTCATATTGCTCTCAGCTATGACCTCCCCTCCCACAGTTTCTTGTAATACAGTATTGTCCCATGTGACCACCTAAGATTTCCTCTTCACAAGTTGTCCAGGGACCTTGTGTCCAGTAAGGCAATTATTAAGGCAATAATTGTCAGGTCAATGAATCAGATAACTATCCTTCAAAGAACAATGCTAAGAAGTCCAAATTTCAACTGTTTATTTCTAGGCAAAACAAGGAATTAAGATGAGGATCACACCATTTTTATGCAACTGTCACCCCAAATGATTTGCTAATTTTGTGCTTAAACAGATTCACATGTAAATATAACTGGGTACATAATGTGTTATTGGAGGACTAAGAATCTAGACATCTCTCTCAAAGTCCAGGGTCAGCACATGGTTTGATATCTTTGCTCTTCCCAAGCAGGGATCTCCTTAGAACCTGTGGATTTAACAGCTTTACTTACCTCACAAAACACCTGCAGTCTCAAACTTTACATTTGACTTTTCCCTTTTAATTCTTGACAATTAAGAAAATGCCAAAAGTAGATGATGAGACAATCCACTCTGCTCAAAATTACAGAGAAACACTCTCTGCACATGACAGGTTTCCCCATCAAGAACCTAGCTCAGCTCCTTGTAATGGTATTTTAAGTCCAGAGGGCTTTCCAAGTAGTGGCCAAATTGGCTAACTAAAGCTCATTCCAGCAGTGCTTTACAGTTCACACACAGATTATGGGCAAAAACTTTACTGTGACCTATTTGACAAACAGACCGCAGAGGTGAGAAAGATAATCATGTCAAGTCCAGAGTGTAGGGAGCATTTAGAGAACTAAATATTTCCAACTGCTGTGCATGCACCAAGCTCCAGACATACTCCAGCTGAATCTGCTGGCTGGGCGCCCCTAGTGCTCTGTCCGCCAGCAAATTCTCCACTCCTTTTCTTTGGAGAACCTCTCAGTAGTCTGGGGCAGTCAGGGCTACGACTGTGTGCCATTTTTAACAATATCAGGGTGCAGTGTTTTCAGTCAGTCACTGCATTTTTGGAAGCCTTGGCAGCAGTGTCTTACCTCCACACTCCACAAGGGCAGGAATGGTTTAAAGCCCTGCTGAACACACCTTCAGGCTGAGCTGCCTTTTAAACACAGCCCATCTTTCTAAGAATGGTCTTACAGCTACGCTCCAGCTCATCAGCATGGTTTTGGCACTTCCACGTGGCCACAGCGTTGTCTGTGGGCTAAGAATAACCAGAAGTTATATTCCTGCTATAAAATAAACAGCTCTCATAAAACTGTTTTCAAGACTCCTAAGTCACCTGCATTAAAGTTCAGCAGTGTTAATAGTTCTCCTAGGCAACACACCTGCCAGAAGCCCAGAGAAATTAAATACTGTATTAATAGGTCAGAGAAGCCACTTGAAAGCCAGACCCCAGTGGAAGGTAGCCAGTTCCCAGAGAAGTGCTTGTTGTAGCCATCTCTGCCTTGCATTACAGTAAGGTTGCATTACAGTGCATAAAGACACTTTTTTATTGAAACGTGACACATTTCAGCATTTTAAACAGTAACAAATGACTGATTCTGATATTTTGGATCACATTTCCACTGCAAATGAGACACAAAGCTTAAAATAGGAAAGGAAAGGAAAATGCTTCTCCTGAGGAGGCCAAGTCCCTGTGATTTACACCTCCCATCAGCCTGGATTGGATTTGCACATGAGACGAGGGACAGGACTGAGCTATAAATAAGGAACTAGATGAGCTAGTAAAACACAAGACAAGTGCTCCTTAGCTTCTCTGCTGGTTTCAGTGACAAATACAGCTTAATTCTAGGTAGCATTTAAGCCTTGAATACTGTGCAGTCTTTGTAAACCCAGCCTACTTTAATATTCTTGGGTTCAATTTGACAATACATCTAAAAATATCTGCTCCTCTGATTGTGTGTACCTATCTCTGCCAGCATGTATATTGTTACCTCCTCGCTCATTAGCCGCTACCCACCAATCCAGTCCCAATTAAAAGCAAAGTAAAAGAAAGTAAAACAAGCTTTATGTCCACATCTAAACAGACCAACTAGGGAAGTATTTTATGCCCCATTGCAGTCAGTATAAAAACTCCCTTTGATTTCAGAAAGACCACAATCTCAATCCATGATTTTAACTTGGGTGAAAATAAGAAATCAGAACATCATGTGACCACACTTGCTGGAGTCACGCTGGATTTATAAGCCACAGCCAGCCCACTGCATTATTTAAATCTCAAGCCCACTTTAGCAGCAACTGACTGCCAAGATGGCTCTGCCAAGCTGGTTCTGTCAAGGAAATAATTTCAAGGATAGTTAACTTACCCTAAAAGGTGAAGTAACCATGTACAGCTACCATAATTATCCGAATCTTCGATTACAGCCAGATAACTTTAATGTTCTGAACAAAAACCTTCCCTGATGTTGCTCCTTGTTAGAGAGAAGACTGTCTGTGAGACTGGAGAAGGTGTCCTGTATGTGAGGCACATGATCTAAATAAGCTTTTCCCAAATTAATGTTTCTTTTAAAATGGTGAATTAATCCACTAGTTCTTAGGGAAGCAGGACAACTATATAAAGAGAGCTAGATTGCCAATCTGAGTGAACCTTAAAATCTTGGCTGTGGGTCAAACCTTAAAAGTAATGAACTGACATGACCCTGAGCTATATTACCATTTCCAAAATGGACTTTATGAATGTGTTTCCACTCCAGCTTACAGGTTTCATGAAGCCATGAGTGCATTTGATATTTGATGGAAAATGCATTAAATGCAAATTAAGGTGCATTAGCTGATAGGTTTGGTCACCCAACCACTGAAGACATAATTCCTGTCATATGATGGGTTTGGAGCCACTACATAAGTGGCAGCATCCTACTGCCAGTACAGGTCTGCTCAGGTGTGCTGAAGTCACACTGCAGTGCACCTGTGCTGGGCTTCCAGCAAGGAGTTTAATCTGATTTAGCTGGACTACTGTCACAGCCTCCATGGGGCTTTTGTGGTAGCTCTTGGAGACATGATATTCCCTGCAGTGACACTCCATGCAGAAATAATGCCAGCTGGCACACAGGGGAGAGGGGAAGGATGCAAGGTGCCTTGCTGTAGCTTCATCCCATTTTTGAGGGAGGGAAGCACATCAGGATATTTTGTCTATCCTTTCAGAAAATCCCTCTATTCCTTTTTGTTCCTGCAAAATGCCAAGTGGTGTGAGTGCAGTACCAAAGGGAGTAAGGAAACCTCTGAGGTCTGCAGTCAGTAACCTGTGCTTTCCCATGGCTTCAGGAAATCCAGCTGCAGTCTGGGCCCATGGCCAGTGCAGAGTTCATGGGTGGACTGGCCGTCGACATCTCCGGAGGGATGGAGTTCAGCCTGTGGTACCGGGAATCCAAAACCAACGTCAAGAACCGGTGAGATGCTCCCAGCACACACTGTAGGTTTAGACAGCTCAGGCTTCTGAGCCATGGTAGCACCAATGAGATAAATTTAAAGACCTTGCAGATGAGTTAGAATTAAGCAATTAAATAAATAGAATTAAATAGTTTTGTGCATGGGAGAATGTTTGTACTTATCTGCATGTGGGCATCTGGATAATACCAGCTCCCACTAGTCTCATGTGAATTTATATACCTTTACATGAAGAACAGGGTCCTTTGAGGCAAGTATTTTTGTATGTATGGTAGAACTGTGTGTAATTCAATTTCCTCCTTTTTAATGTGTTTTGAAATAATTGTAATGCCTGATTTTTTTTTTTTTTTTAGGGTAGCCATGTTTGTAGCTGGTAACACCGAGGTTGATTCCTTCTTTGTAAAAACTGGTATGGAAACCACTTTGGAAACAGAAGCATCTTTAGACTTCATTTCCACAGTGCAGTTTTCACAGTACCCATTTTTGGTCTGTATACAGCTGGATAGAGAGGACTCTCCATTCAGGTAAGAACTAAGAGCACACACTTTCTGAGGTGTCCTTCCAGCCAGCTGCTGGAACTTTTGGTTTTCACAGATGCAAGAGGTTAGCTACGGAGGCCAAATTCTAACTTAACACAATCAGGTGCAGTACAGGCTGTTACACACAGACCTCTCTGCTAACCCATTCCTCCCTGTCCCTCACCCTGAGACTCAGAAATAACCTTTTTGAAGAGCACAACTGATCAGCTCTGAATGTACACTTCAGTCCAATTTTTAAATTTGATTTTGCAAGTGAATTAACTTAAGTGGCGGGACAGTAGTGCCCTTGTGTGCAATCAGTTCTGATGGTGACCTCAGGCTTTGCCAGCAGTAGTTCTCTATTACACTGTTGAGGGAGGAAGTGCAAAGCCATAAATGAGCTGAAGTGGAAAGTTTTCTTCATCATCTGCTATTTACTTGTGTCAACAGAAGTACTTGGTCTGTTAAAGTCTTGCAGCCATTGTGTTCTATCATACTTTATTAAGGCACCAGTTTTTCTGAAAACTAAACAACTGTGTGATAAGGTTAAAAAGATGCTCTTCAGTAGCCAAAGAATAGTAATTAAATTGGCTTTATTTGGTTTACTGCTCTCACCTAATCCCTATTTGCTAAGACCTAAAGAAGATAACATTTGCAGAGCCTGTGCCAGATTTCCATTCAGGTATTTTTCGTCCAAAAGATGGTTGAAAACTTGAGAGGAATCAAAGACCATGAGAATGTTCAGGAAATGCTAAGAAAACAGTGTCTTATTCTGCAGCTACTAAAATATCTGCTGATTGTATCTGCTCACTGTGCAAGTGCCACCTCACCTGTGTGCCAGGTGTTTGTAACAAGATGCGAGCTCTGCATAAACCTGCTAATGCCAGAGCCTGATGCTGTGTCGTTGCAGGACTCAGATGACCAAGTATGAGAGCCTGCCCTCTGGCAGGCGCTACACTGCCAGGAGGGGGAAAGCAGCCACGTTGGCAGGGAATGAATACCCTCTCCACCAGGAAAACTCCAACACGTGCAAGAAGGTGATCGGCGCAAAGTCTGACTCTGCTGGCAGCTGGTTTTGAGAGCAGGACCTGAGCTCCTGCTGTCCTGAATCCCTCAATGACTTAGGCCTGCACGTACCTTACCAACGTGGAACTTGACCTTGCACTGCTGCAGTTAGTGGGAAATTTGCCATTGATTTCAATGGGCTGGGATCAAACTCTCAGTGCGTGCACAGTGTTTACATATTAACCTATATTTAAAACTTTTGTAAAAAAAAATCCCTAAGGCAAATAAAGACCAATTTGATGGCATTCCATGCACTCCCTAAAGGGTGGTGCTTGTTCTTAATTTTTACTTTTTTGTGCCAAAAGCAAAAGTAATCCTTCATTTTTCCTTCTCTGGGGAATACAGAAGTCTGTATTTTTGACATGCAGGAAGACCAATTATGATGTATAAAGAATGATTATTTATAAATGTGTTTTAAAATATTTAGATGTTTTAGGCCTATGACCAATCCCCATTCAAATATTCAAGTACAATTAACATCCAGATAGGACCATGAATTTCTGCCTACTCAGTATTGCCTGTTTACAAAAAAACAGGCTTTATTTTACATGATTTAAAAGGATTTTTTGGGTTTTTTAAAGCAGGCAGAACTCGATTATTATTATTATTTATCTTTTGGAGTTTTTTTATTAACTGCTGTAGTTAAATACAACTGATTAACAGTGTGGGGTTATGTTTCCAGAAGGACTTACAGTTGCCTTAATTCTGTTCTCATTGAAATCAATGGTATAATTTCTGTAGCTACCAGGAGGAGGAGCAGACTTAAGCCAAAACTGGCTGCTCATAGTGGTTGCCTCCTAAAAGTTTGTCTCCCTGTGTGTAATCAAGGCAGGTGCATTTCAAAAAATGAGCACCCACTAAGGCAATTCTGAACTACGAAGAAGGAAAGGATCTTGAAAGAAATAGGTTTTGGATGCACAGCATAGCAAAGCCTGTGCCAAGCCAGAACATTTTCTTCTAGGTAAGCTAGGCTTTTATTTCAATGGAAAAAAATAATCACTACTCAGATGAGTCCTCTGATTAAAATTACTAATACACCTCAAGCAGTGTCTTCATAGGATCTGTGAAAAAAAAAAATTTTACATCAGCATTGTGGATTACAAAACAAAATATACCCCATTGTAGCTCAGCTGATCTCTGATCCATCTGATTTAATTTTTATAGGATGCTGTTCACAAAAAAAGTAAAATAAAAAGCTGAGAACAATTGTTTATTTTTAAAAAACCCAAACCCAAAACCAGGCAGGAAAACCTCATAAATTGTCATGAAAAAAAAAATTATTACAAGATTAAGAAAAAAATCCAAATTCTTTGGTGTTGTAAAAAACCAAGAGTGCAGAAATCTGCCAAAATCAAACTGTCAGTGGGATGAAATAGTCCGTTTGTTGTCTTTCCTGAAAATGCTGGCACATTTCGAGTCAAAGCCTAAATAAAACAGGTAAAAATACAGTGTGAAAAAATTGTTTCCAGTCTTATTGTCTGGTACTTTCTGGGAAGGGAAAGCCTTTCATTGGAGAAGGAATGCTGTTGATTGGGGTAAGAGGAACCATTTTACTCATTTACTTAAGTTGGTACTCACTTGTCCTGGGCTCCCTCTCTAATCAGGAGACCTCCAGCTGGATGCACCATGGGCTGGAGGTGCCTGCCCAAGGCCTCTGCCCAGAGGAGAGGTGAGACCCAGGCACTCCTCCTCAGTGTCAATACTGCCCTCAACACCCACTCACAGTCTGCACCATCTGTGTTGTAGACACTGATACCTCCACTACTGTTTCAGGAGCAAACTGAAGGCAAGCTTTCGCATTTGTTATTACTGCTTGCTCTTTGTGTCACACAAAACAGAAATAAGAGCAGAGCTACTTACTCACATAGCAAGAGGCAGTCTCCTCCTGCAGTGACCTGACACCCTAAATATAGAAGGTGAACAATGAAATAGCTTGCCATCACTATTTTATGTGGAAAGAGTCAAGATATCAACAGATGACACCTCAGACCCACTCTTCCAGGCTTGCTGATCAATTTGCAACCCAAAATCAGAATAGAAAGGTTCTAGATAATGCAGTTTATATCTGTAAGATCTTTGTCTGATACCAGCAATCCCCGTGCAAAGGCTTACCCCTTCTCAATTTTATCAAATTGAAGAACCAGCCTGTAAAGGGAAATTGTGGACTTCCCACAGCTTTTACACTTAAACAGAGCCCCTGAGACCTACATTGCTCCTTCAGAAGCAATATGTGTCTTCGTGGATACCCCCTGGCATGGCAGCAGATGCTTCTGAAGCTATCTGACCCCAACAGCTGGACATAATGAGGATTCCAGGAGAGGTTTAGTCCAGCAGCTGGGTAATGGAAGGCCATGGCTTCCTTACTTGGGCTCCATAGCTACAGAAACAACAAAAGTAACAAACTTCTAAAAATAAGGTGAAATTAATTGCTCTAGCTTGCATTTGAAAGGAAAAAACAGAGTTACAAACAAAGCAAATGTTTGAAGTGTTTATCAGATCAGTGGGGGTTAATCAAGATGTAAAATATGTATTTAATAATGGTATTACATGTACTTTTAAGTAATCGGCAGTGGTAGCAATTAAACAATAATTCATACATGAAGTTTAGAGAAGCAAACAAATGCTCGATCTTTCCTAATTCGAAGCCACAGAAGGAACAGTGCAATGATAATCCAGCTAAGTCCAAAAAGCATCTCACTTGCAATAGAGACTTGGAAACTTTCCTCTTCAGGTTCCCAGGAGTGCTAATTTTTAAAGATTATTTTTCATCTACTCTTAAAAAAATAAATATTCATGTGTATAGGAATACAATTTGGGTTTGGCAGGCAGATTACATGTTCTCAATAGTGACAAGCCGAGGTCAGCAATTCTCAAATAGGTGCTTTTTAAATTTTTTTTTTAGTGTTATGTTCTATGTTTGGATAGCTTGTTTATATCTGACATCAGGGAATTATCTGCTTCTCATTTTACTTTGTTCCTACTCCTTCTGACAATAGAGTTGCACTTTGACCGTCTTGGTCTCCTCATTCCTACCAGTGATATTTTAATGATTGTGTAGAAACTTACTAGAGTTTCTCCAACAATTCTTGAAAATCTCAGACACATTCCACCTTTCAGTTTATTTAAGGTATTGTAAGAAATCCTCATACTTTGATTTCAGTGGATTCATGTGGTGTGAGGCACTTTGTGGCTGTACAAACACTGGTTGCAAGACAGGACCTCTTAGGGGAAGGTTAAAGCTCATGTCTCTCAATTTATTTACTTTTGACCTCTCTTTTGTAGAGGTTTCAGCTTAAATTTTCCATCTATTGTGAGAAAACAGCAGTGCTGTGAAGATCTTGTAACACAGCTCCACTGAAATCAAGGTCCAGAAGCTCTCCTTCAGGAAAAGTAGAGTTCCCAAATTTTCCGGTTCACAACCCCAGATCCCTTTGCAATTTTGGACTTCTCTGATTTGAACAAAGGGATCCAAGGCCTTTCTCTCTGCTCTGCACACCCAGTATTATTTTGTGTCTGTTTTGGTCACCCTTTATCTCCTGGTAACTCACTTGCTCTTGTTCAGCTAAGCCAGTGTGGCTGCACTCTTCCCAGTTCATTTCTCATTCTTCCCCATTATTCCTTTCAACATCTGTTCTCATTCCAGTCTTAAGTCTTTTGGGGCTGCCACGTGTGTCTCTGTATGGGAATCACTGCCTAGACATTAGCAGTGAAGCCATCAATGATATGTCTTGTGGATGCAGTGCTAAGGTACAAATTCCAACAAATCTGGAAAGAGAGGGAGGGAGAAAGTCACTAACACCAGAGCAGTGTTTTACCAGTGAACTCGTGCTTCCAGCAAGGTGGGAAGGTCACGCAGCGGTGTCTTGAAATGATAAGCAAATTCACAGCAGATGTCTTCATATCATCCTGCTTGTAGATAAATAATGAGGTGTGAATCAGTTTTCCTTTAAGTATCTTTAAAGACCATTTTAATGTGCCTCTTACATACTGAAAACTGAGAAGCAGAAGTGTTCTTTTAAACTGCAAAAGTAATAATTTAGTTTTCAAGTGTATTTTGGGATTTTTCAGTGTTTGACTCACTTGGACTTAACAACAGAAACTTTCTCAATCTCCATGAAGATAGAAGGAACACCCTAAAGCAGCAAAAGATTTTTCCTAGTAATAGTTCAAGCAGTAATGCCATCCACTAATAAACTTATCTTATCTTTGCTTGTATTGTGATATTAGGCAATGAAAATAACAGAGAGTGAGCAGAAAAAGGTTATTCACCCCACCAATTGCTCTCTCTGAACACATTACAATAGAGAAAGATGCAGTTCTTTGGATCCCCAAACCCATATGCCAGTCAAAGTTAGTTCACTGAAACTGGGGAGGTCTTTCTTAAATTATACTTGGGTAAAAAAATAGGCAATGCCAACTCCCCTTTGTCCTAAGAGGAAAGAATAAAGAGAGATCGGGTCAGAAAGAGACTTTCAATACTGGTACAAACTCAGGGAGACTCTGAGTGCAGAGTTTTTAATCTGCTCTCTGGTGAAATCCTTTCTGTTGCTGTTCACGTGTTGAACCAAGTAATGCCTCTGTTTTCACTTGTTCTGCACAACAGCCAATGTAACTTTGCAAATATACAACCAAGCAAGATTGCAGGCTTACGTGCAGTGTGTCTTTTACTGAAAAATACATTTTATTTATCATAACATTCAAGAAAAAAAAACAAAAAACAACAAAACAAACCCCAACATAATACAAATGCCAAGTCATTCAGTTACAAACTTGGGTATTTGGCAGTTTCAGACAGTCTGTTCTCCCGTGGCTGTGATGCACTGAAGTGTTCCCACTGTGCAAGTCCCAGAGCAACTCCACCGTCCTTCAATCCCAAGCCCACGGCACCCCGAAGTGGGATCACTTTGGGTTTCAGCTACACTCTTGCCACAGTGTTGTCTCCATTGAGAGCAGCTCAAAGAGTCCATTTCTCTCCAGTTATACATCTCCTGTTTCTTAATTCTTCCTCCACAGGCAGCAATCATCAACACAATGCGTTCATGGCATTTTCCCCTTTGCCTTACAGCCCACCCCTCTCATCAGACACACCACCCACATCCTCTAAACAATCATTATCCTTACTTCACATTTGCACCTTTAAATATCTTTACACTGATAACTAACCCACCCCTTTAAAAATGAAAGAAAAAAGAAAGGGGCGGGGGGGAAAAAGAAGAATTAAAAAAAAAAAAGAAATAGGTGAAAAAAAAGCACAAGCATTTTTGAAGTATGTGTTCTCAGATAGCCACAAGTTAATGGCAATATATAAGCATAAGGAATGACACTTTGGCCATCAACACTAAAGGATAAAGGTAGCACTGAATACAGACAAGGGGGAAAAACACCCCACACAACCCATAAATACATTTCAAATCATTCACCAGTTGATTCACCAAGGGCTAAATTTGACACTGAGTGAAACCACCCCTGTTGCAAAAGACCAGAACAACATTCTGGTTGGAGCATCACTCCAGTCCTGCTCAAACTTTTAATTGGATCCTGACCTAAAATGCATGGACAGTTGGCTGGTGCAGCCCTCAAACCCTGACAGCAGGACTGGGAGGGAACTTGAGTGGTGCACAGGATTTTGCCCTGCTTTGCACGTGGGGTGAATTTGAGCTGTAACATACTATGACTGCACCGTGAAACATATAATACTAGCAGCTTGTGAGCCATGACATGGAGGGCTTGACTCTAATCCAAGATATGCGGTTACACATCACCCCATCCACTGGAGAAATTCACCACTGGGTATACCTGGAGGAGCACCATATTACCAGAGTTATTTTCTGGTGACCTTTTGTGGCATTATCTGCTGGGTCTGGCTTGACTCAAGCCCAGAGCTCGGGTTCTGTAAAGTGAAGAACCTGGTACTCAGGTCTGCAAGGCACTCAGCACTCTGGGATGAGTTCAGCAAAGCTTTGCATAGATGGATGAAGGAAAAATTCCTTCCACTGAAGTCCCCAGGAATCTGCTTAGATATCTGAAGTTGGAGATGCATGCAAAGGCTTTGCTGGGTTTGCGAAGTGAAGCACCTTGCACAATTGACCCCTTGATGCAAACAAGAAGTCTTTTTAGTAATAGACAAAATTGAGTAAACACTGTTTGACATTAGGATTGACACATTCCACTGAAGTAATCTCCCCTGAGAAAATAAATAGCTGTTGGTATTCCCTCATTTCATTGCTTTCATCTCCATAGGCAGTGAAAAAAAAACCCTGCAAACTTTTCCTCCAACATGTTGAAATCCTGGGCACTTGTTTTCTATGCATTTCTGTTTTCCTTTCAAGTACACCGGGTGAAACTGTAAACCTAAGGTTGTGTGTGCAAACCTATATCTTGTAAACTGCAATGTGAAACTCTGCTCTGAGCACCGGTATTGGAAAAGGTAGGACAGGAACATTTTGGAACAGGGATGCTAGTATTATACTGAATGTCCTGCACATGTGTGTGTCACAGGGAACCATCTACTCTGGTACCTGCACTGTCCTGCAGTCCCAAGTACTGTTCTGTTTAACACTGATACTCTAATCACAACACCTACGGACTTATCAGTCATGAGAAAGGTGGAGAAGCATTCATCTCCTCTGTGAGGCAGTCAGCCCAAATCCCAGTGGGAGGTTAAAGGTTGTAATGCAGACTGTACAGCTGAAGAGCACAGGGATCAGCCTTATATGATATGTGCTCTAGCTGGGCACGCCAAGCTCTTTAAAAAGGGTTTGAATATTCTCTGGATTTCCACAATGATGAAAATGAGTGAGAGGATACATGAGAAATCACTTGCTGTCTGCACACTTGCAGTGCATTTCATCCTGAGGGCAATTACAATTTGTGCCTGTAAACAAATAAATTGCATTGAAATACAATCTCACACATATGGTTAAAGACAGTTCTACCTGAGTTTTCTGTACCTCGTGAGTTACTCAGGAAAATGAAAATCCAGGGCTTGTTTTAAAAATGGTAAACACTGAAACTTCCCTAGCTGCAGGAAACCTCGAGAACAGGTGGAGAAAAATCCTGTCTGTGGGTAAATGCTTAAATAAAGACTTCTGGGGTTTGCATTTAGGCTTTAAAATTCTAATCTGTTACCTCAAAAAAAACTTTATGTTTTGTAATTTAGGTTTGCTCTCACATTTATTTGCTTCCCAAAATGCTTCACTTAATCAAAATTTTGGGCAGGGAGCCGACTACTGAAATCTAGTTTTACTGTCATAATTACAATTCTCTGCAAAAGAGACAAACAAGTTGCTGATAACGAAACAATCAATTTGAGCAGAGTTGGACATATAAATCACTGCACTGTTGGTAATCTTATTGCATATTTTCTTGCTCAAAAGGTAAATATTTTCTTAGCAAGTTGTAATTGTAGCCCTCAGATAAACCTGTCAAACAGCTAAAGAAACAACTACATAGTACTGAGGCTGTAACATTTAAAAATTCCTCTCACAAGGCAGTGACTAGGATTATGTTTTCAACAACATTTCAATTTAAGGAAGAATAGACTGCGGTCTTAAAGAAAAATAAATGCCGTTCTCTCCTTTAGAACCAGGATTTTTAAATATTACATTCAATTTCTGGTTTCCCAGTATTTAAACACTGTCATAATTAAGGCAACTTGTGATATTCAACACAGTACAGAGGAGCAAACAAAAAATGAAAGCAATCAAATGTGTTTTCTGATGCTTACACAGTTTGTTTTAAACCATGCCAAAAAATAAACACTAAAGATAAATTTAACACTATAGCTCTCTGCATTTGCAATTCCAAGTGGGAAGTAGAGAGTGCAAAAAACCATCTGATTGCAAATTGTGACTAAAACCTCTATGGAAGACCCTCATTTACTGCAACAGGAGAGAGCTGAGGGCTTTATTTTATTTTTGAAGAGCCGCAGGGCTCATCACAACACATTCCAGGGACCTGAATGAAGCTGTGTGGTGATCCACACGGAAACACTGCTGCATTTACACCCTGCATTTTACAAACAGCACCGCTGCCATTAGCTACCAGCACAGAGGCAATGCCTAAAGCCTGCAGATGAGCTTCAGAACGAAAAGAACTTTGCACAAAATAATGTAGTAATTTAGTGTTGCTCACATAATTAAATGTAGGCATACTCCAAAACAGGGGGGCATTTAGGAGAAAACAAGAAACTTACATGCTTGTTTTGTATGATGAAGCAAAAAAATTGAGAAAACTGTAGAAGCAGTTTTTAGGATTAATGTTGAAGAGTTACCAAGTGTATTCAAATTAAAGAAGCATAATTCTTCTTCCTTATCCCTGTGGAAAAAACAAACAAAATCAGAAAAGCATAATTAATAAAGATTGTTAGAGAGCTGCCACAGCAATCTGAACAATCTTTACTCCTCCAGAGAAGTGCATAAATACCTCCTTTCTCATCACACTATTCTTGCTCCTCATTTCCTAAGTTACTGCCAACAATCAAAGGGCACCCGACTTTTTAAACTGAGACGGGTTTTTTGAGCAGAACCCATCCTTGCTGCTCAAGGTGTGGAACGTGCTGTGCCTTACAACCCCACAGCTCCCAGCAGGCTGGTCCTGGGGAACCCAATGGCCATAGGTGGAAAGAGGGCAGTGTGATCTATGCGGGATTTAAGCGATCCATCTGCTCAGTTAAAGACCTGGGCACTTTCCTTACCAACACAGCATCCAGCATGGAATACATCAGGAAAAGGGAAACAACTCTTACCCATGTGCTCTAAGATTTAAATACTGGGTCAGGAAATCATTCTGGGCAGGAGGAGTCATTAAGGCCACCATGAGCTTTCATTGGTACCAAGGCTCAGCAGTATTGAAATGTTTCCTAAGTAGCCACAGTTTTGAACACAAGGTCATGTTTATTTCCATTTGTAGACTGATTTATTAGATCAAATGTTAGAGCCTGTTTGGTTCTTGGAATATTCCAGTATTTCCCACTCAAACTGGATAAATTCTGTACTAAATTCTCAGCAAAGGCATCAGCATAAGTAAATCCTATTTGCTGCATATTACATAAGTTGACTTCTTGACTTAGTAATGTAGAACATACATCCTGCTGGACAGAGAACAACTAAAACTAAAAGTTTTAAAATATCAATTTATGAGCCTTTAAAAATAATTTTTAGATGCTATACACACAAAATTAATTTTTAAAGGCAGGCATAGATTATATGATAGCAGTTAGGAAGAAAACACAACTAATAAGTATATATGCATATGTATTCCTGTATCTATAAGGTGTTTATGCTCATGAAAAACACCTTCTAATATTGGCAGTACAATTTACTACAGTTGCTTTCTACTTTGCTACCTGTTCTTTTCTCATTTATTTACCTAACAGGAGGCAGCAACTCCAGAGGGTAAAATGTGGGAATAAACACAAAAGTTAAAAACACATTTTCACTCAGTCAGTCAGTCAGTCAGTTCTGTCTAGGCTTGGATGCAAGTTTATTTGAACTGAAAATTAGCATCAAGGAAAAAGTGCAGCAGGCAAGGATGATGTTGCTAAAGTTCCCCATTTACTGTGAGTGAAGGAGGGAGAGAAGCAATCATATGATATATGCACGTGTATGCATAACTTCAGAAATATGCACATATTTTCCACTATTTTTTGTATAAAAATTTAAGAATAGCTCAGAAATGGCAGCTTGGATTTTGTCAGAACACAGACTGATGGAAGTGCTGGAAGAGCAGCAGATGTGCAGAGGATTTGGTGTCAATCCACCATGAGCATCACACCATTACCAAAACTTCAGGTCACACTGACCTCCCACAGGTGACAGAGAGCAAGATGGAGCAGTCCTTAACACAGTGATACAGTTTGTGAACGAAGATGTGAAAGAAATAGAGCAAAGAAGGGAAGAAGATAATATGTGCAGTGTAGAAAGGAATTCAGGAGTGGAGAAAGAGAGCATCCATTTAGCTCATTTTGCCTAGTAAAAAAAGGGACCTGAAAGGACAGTACTTTATTCAACTCTCACACTCAAAGGATGAAATCTGGCTGATTTAAAATCCATTTTAGGATCTGCACAGCATTGCTGCAATCAAAAAACCCTGATGTGGTGTGAAAGAAACTAGCTGGAATTTTAAAAGTTAACAATAGTTCACCCTTAGATTCACACGAAATTATACTGCTGTTCTTGTTAGGGGAAAAACACAATGCTGAGCAAACAAATGCTTTTCATTAGGGATGGAATGACAAAAGATAGAGGAAAATAATGGAAAACAAAAGACAAAGTAGATAATAAAAGAGAGAAGATGAGAAAAAATTACCACAGGGGCATGAAAGTTATGTAGGTGAATGAAAATAACAGGAAGAAGAAGGCTACAGATGTGATTCCTTTCTGGTATAGACCTAATTTTCCACTGAGAGATAAGATACAGGAATAACCAAAGTCTAATGACAAGTTAAACACATCCTGCAACGTGCAGCTAAAATTATTTAAGAATTGTCAGAACAGGTCAAGGGAAAAAAGTGCATCCATTGTCCAGCAGCAGGACACCTCCCCCAATTCTCTGGAGACAGCCCAGAGGGGGCACCCCTGTCTGTATTAGACAATGAGTGCCTTGGCATGATCAAAGATTGAAAGGATGGTAAAATTAAACTGAAGTCTGCACACTGCTGAATGACCTTCTGTACTGAGTATGCACATTTTTGCATCACCAGTCTTTTGGGGCAGCGTTCACAAAGTTTTGCAGCGGTAGAGCTCTGACACAGCACAGCAAAGCAGAGCTTCTGTTTTAACTTCACCAGTAAGAAAGATTAATTGGGTGAGAGCATCATCTGCCTCACCAGGCACTGAAGGCAAGCTGAATACATCATAACAGGATGAACTAAGGGAACTGAGGGGCAGGGCACACCAGGAAATATGCTTTTCACTTTTAAAGAGTGACACAAAGAAAAGCTAGAGGTTTTTGTTTAAATAGCTACTGTTACAAATACATCTACTACATACTCCATCTCTTCAAAAACGTCAAGTCTCTAATCTGAAATCTAACAAATTCCTTCTGCTAGCAGTCTCAATTCAGCCTCCAGAAATATATGAAAATAATGAACTACTTTTTGTCATTTCATGTAGGCTCTCTGACTTTACTGGCAAGATGAACTCAAGTAGCACAGCAGAGCTCAAGTTAAGCTGGCATGTTGCCTGTCCTGAGTGACCCATAAGGGCCAATGAAAACAACTTCATCCACATCCAGAATAAAAGAATGAGACTTTCAATATAAAATAATTACAAGCAGAGAAGTAAGTGTATTAATCACATGGATAAGGTTTCATTTGACAAATGATCTACTACGTAGTAGATGATGCAAACTACAAAAATATATTAAAGCAAAATAAATAACCCAAGTGCTGGAAAACAAAATTTACCCTCAAGCATACAACTGGACAAAGCTGAGCATGAGGAGGTGACAAACCCAAACTTCTGACTGTTGCCACTCTTCCATTCTTTCTGTTTGCCTTTTCATATACACCAAAAAACCAACTCTTGGTAAGCCACAGAAGATTTGTCAGCTCTGTCTAATACTGCATGTGATAAAGATGAGCCATACATTCTAATGCAAGAGGCAGAAGGAGCAGTGACACCAATCCTGAAGGCACTTCCATAACATTTCAGGTCTTTTAAAATGAAATCTCATGGTTCCTTGGTCACTTTGCACAGGACATACTGCACCATGCTGGTTCCAGTGCATGCTGTATGCCAAGTCCTGTGCTCTCCTCCTTGCTCCAGGACAGATACTCAGTGCCCCTACATGCACATCCCTGAATCGGGAGGCTGGCTCTGGGTTACAGCCCAGGTAGCTGGACATTGTCAGGACTCTGGCACTCCAAGCTCAGAGTTGCTGTGTAAAACTGTGCTTTGCAGCAGTGCCCTGGGGAGCCCTCCTGCAGCACAGGCAGCTGTGGGCACCTCTGCCCCTGCCAGCAGCCCCATGGTTCCAGGAGAGCACACCTGGGACTGCTCCATGCATCCTGCTCCCTCACCCCACCAATAAGAAGGACCCAAAATAAGGATTTGCTTCCATCAGACCCCTCTCCCACTCTTCTTGAGTTTGAGGAGAAACAGGTTCAGGGGAAAGAGAGAAGTGCTCACCTCCCCTTAGGAGGAGGAGGTGAGAGGTGAGACAAGAGAAGGATGTGATGCCAAGGTGAAGGGGCTATTTCATGGCTTGCAAGATGGGTCCAGATGATGGATGCAGAGATGCCCAACCACACTGCCACCCCCGGGAGCAGTGGGAGGTGCCCCAGCCATGGGGCTGCACAAATACAGGCTGTGTGATGAGCAGCTATGGTGATCTTCTCTGAAACTGCCAAAAAAAGAAGCTCCAAGGAATACTGAACTGCACCAAGGGGTGTGCCTAACCTCTCTATATCTTGCACCCTGGTGACGGCCCCTCTGTGGACCCTCTTTCCCCTCAGGAGAAGCTGTGGCACTGCTGTCATTTGGCCACTAACCCCGTCTACCCTGACCCATCACCAGTGACTGCCGTGCCCGACGGGCAGCGCCCACTCACCCGCGCTCTTCACCGGTGCTCCACCACAAAGCGCATGGTGGTGCCGTCGAAGGAGGGCGGCGCGACGATCCGAGGGCCGGTGGCGGGCGCTGTGATGCTGATGACCGGCTTGGCCTCGGCTGCCCCGTGCCGCGGCGGCGGCGGGCCCTTGCTGGTAGCCACGTAGTAGGGACTCTCGGCAAAAGCTGCCTCTGGCGCGGCGGGGCTGCCAGGCTCTGCCGGGGCACCGGCATCGCTGCCCGGGTGGGACAGCGGGCGCTGCAGGGCGCCGGCGGGCAGCACGGTGGCGGCAGGGAGGAGCCCGGGGTAGAGCATGTACGTGGCGCCATAGGCACCGGCACTGAGGGCGAGGGGCGAGAGAGGCAGCGGGACGGGAGCGACGGCCGGCTGCTGCGGCACCGGCACCTCCACGTACTGCCCGGTCTCGGGGTCGAAGAGGCGCCGCTTGAGGGGCTGCTGCACCGGCGTGTCCACCAGGTAGTACTGCCCGGTGCTCACGTCCAGCAGCACCTTGCGCTGCGTCTGCGGGAAGGGCTCGGCCGCTGTGGCCGCGGCGGGCACGGAGGGCGAGAAGCAGAGCAGCGGCGGCGGCGCGGCGCCGGGCAGGGCGGCGAAGGGCAGCGGCGGGCGGTACACGGCTGCAGGCGGGCCCTCGGCGGGCGGC
>VZTT01074231.1:27967-50101 GCA_013400855.1 Buphagus erythrorhynchus | reverse complement strand
GCCCGGCGCGCCGGCTCCCGGCCCGGGCGGGCATCGCCGCCGGGGGGCGGAGGGGTCGGGCCGGGCTCAGCTCCCCCCGCAGCGCTCCGCGGCACAGGGTAGGCAGTGCGGCCAGCGCGGGGGAGCTGGCCCTGCACATCCCGGGTCCTACGGGTTTTCCGAGATGGTCTTCACTCGGGTGGCTCCAGGCGCGGACTATACATAGAGTCGGCGTCACTTAAGCCGGCTGAACGAAATTCTATTTTAAACATCTGTGTTTGCCGGAATAAAGGCGCCCGGACACCCCTTGGAAGGGGAGAGCTGCCCATGCCTACAAAAATGCTGCCACTGCCCAGCTCCCCGGGGAGCCGGCGGCACCGGCTGCAGGAAACAACTCCCCGAGCACCGGCTGGGAGCACACCGTGCCAACAGCAAGTGCACCCTCGTTCTACACGCAGCAGTGGCTAAACAGCTACTTTCTTCCCTAAATTATCCCCTTGCACCCTGTGTCCCCATTTGCAGGAGCTGTGGTGGCATAGGGACGCCCTATGGATGGCAGCCTGGCCCTGCACCTTTACAGTGGTCCAGAGAGCCACCGATCTCCAAGAAATCTTTCTCTTTCCAAGAAATGCAGGTTTAGACACAGCCAGCACCTGAGACCTATTAATAGGCATTTCTGTGGCATGCCTGACCTTTGGTGGCTGAGAGCTTTACTAAGCAATCCCCAAGATGACAAACCAAAAATCAGTCCAGCACCATGGAAGTTTTGAAAAGGGAAGCTGTTTAACACTGTGGAGGAGAAACAAAGGAAAGTGACAATGCTGAGGAGCAGCCCTCAGGTGTACAATGCAGATAACGTCCTAAATTCACAGTTTTAAAAACAACCTCCCAAATTTACAGTACCTGAACACTGAGGTGAGCAAACTGGCACTGGGCTGGTAACACTGAACTGAGGTGGGGGAAAGTTGTGGAAATCCCTAAAGTGGTCACCAGAATCCAGGACCTTACAGATGCATGCATTGACATGGTGTGCAGCTCTGCCAGAGATGCCACAGGAACAGAGGAGTCAAGATGCAAAGCTGATGCCAGCCCAGAAGTCTTCCCAGCACTGTCCATGTCAAAACAAAGGTTTCCCAGTGCTCCCAGCTCCTTATCCCACCCTTCAGCCATGCTGCTCTGCTGCCATCCTCCTCATGGGGTTGCACACTTCCTGCTGCCTCCAGGAAAAATGACCTGCCTTCTTTACTGAACCCAAGCAGAGTCTTGTGAGGCTCCCTGCAGCAAGGGCAGGTTCATAGCCTGTTTTAGGTAAGGGTCTCTGCTGCCTGGAGGAAAACAAGTGAGGTGGCTCCAGTTTTTAGTACTTCACATAGATACATGGTTATTTTTTAGGCTGTAGATTGTCAGGATGGAAAATATTACTGAAGCACCATGAGATACTTTAACAGGAAGACACATACTCCAAACCTGGAGCATTTGGAGCAAGTAGGGTCACATGCAGTGAGGCTCTCCCCAGGCAGCAGGGATAACTGATTTCCATCCTTACTGAGTCTGTCCTGCCTCCAGAGTGCTGTTAATGAGAAGCTGGACACCAGTTTTTATGAGTACTAGGCTCCCTCAGCCTTGATCTTAGCCAGGTTTATGTAGCTTCAACTCCCCTGGTACACAGAACTGCAGTTCTCCACAGAGCTGTGGTAAATGGCATCCTCATCCCTAAACAGCTTCACTGGGTGTTGTGTCCCATCCACATGTGTTACAGGCTTGCCCCTCTGTCTCAAGCAGCCACAATAAAATCATGACATAACTAGAGAAAGACAATATTTTAGCACATTACTAAGAGAGATCTTAGTTTTAATTGATGCTGGGCTGAGAGTAGATCGTCAAATACAGTCCTTTCCAAATGCCTGGGATGCCAAGGAATGTGTTTTAAACCCTGATCATTCATTGTACTTGGGTGACTGCTGGAAGCTGTAGCAGCCTGGCCTTCTGCTCTGCCTCTGCCTTCGACCAGATGCCTCCTCTCAAGCAAGGTCTCCACCCCAAGTTCTCAATGCCCCTACACTCTGATCTCCCAAACCAGGCTCTTGGGTGTCAGTCTTTCACACTTTACTCCCCCTTCTACTGTTTGGTTTTCCTGCATTAAGGGTACACAATGAATCAGATCTTTGCTCCCCAAACCTGCACCATTAAAAGTGATGGTGGGTTTTTTTGAGTAACAGTTGTTCATGTATTCCTGCCAAGATAGCCAGACAAGATCCCCACCAAAATGAGCATCGAAACTTGACTCTTTATTTATCCATTTTCATAGTCTAGTGTCTAGCTATGGTCCTGAGATGGTTTTTTCTGCTCTTTTCCATTGGTGGTATCTTGAACTTAATCTACTCTGGCTTACAAACCCAGGCAGTGACTCTCACAACTGAGGCAGAAACCACAATGGAGCACTCACACATGTATGTTTATAACATACTTATGTCTCCAGCACAGGGAATTTATGCTCCTGCTGACAAAAATACATGCATAAAATCCACACCTGTTCTCCACTTTCAGTTATGGCTAGCCCTGGAGGCCTGCATGCCTTAGGCTGTCAGATCAGGTTATTTCCCGTGGCATTAAGACGTTGCTATAGGGTACAGAGCCACACAAATCTGAATGTCATTTGTAAAAAGTGAATCTTTGACACCCAGCTTAAGTGCTCTAATCACTGTATGGTGTTACAAGAGCAGGGGGAAATGAGAAGGATTTCCTCCTCTTTTTTTTTTTTTTGTATCAGAAATTTCTGTTCTGATGCAGTGCCAGCTCCTCAGAGATGCTTTTGCTGCAAGTCTGGCCCTGAGCAAAGCGTAAAATTCCATGGGGTTTAGGCTTAATGCCTTCTCCCCAGCCTTCCCTCTTAGCTACCATAGTGTTAGCTTTTGTAAAGCCTGTTTTGGAGGTGTCTAATAGCCTCCATGCATCGCATTCAAAGCTTGGGTGCACAGCTTGAACCTGGAGCTGACTCCCCAGGACTGCTCCCCTGTGGCACTGCCTCACAAGGGATCAGAGTGCTTCAACAGCTTTGCAAAGGTGTAGATGATTTTGGGTTTAAGTTTTTTCTGTCTCTATTACAGTTGCCAGAAAAACTCTACAGCAAGCAAAGTGGTAGACCTGTTTGGTCACAGTCAAAAGTACACAGGGAAACTGCAGCTCCATCACATCTTCTTGCAAACAGCAATTTCTTGCTCTGTGCTGGCATGATATCTCCAGTGACTGTTAATCAGATCAATGTGATTTGGTTAATGATGTGGGACATAAGTAACTAACATGTCATCCTTATGATTCCAGCAATACTCAGCTGAAGCATGCATTAACTTCAATTACTCTCTTGTGGTTTCCACCTTTAAAACTCTCTCGCTCACTAAAGGTACCAAAGTCTAAGATTTCTGCATCCAAATCTATCATGAAGTGTTACTGGAGCTGTCCTCACAATCACAGAAAACCTGTATGATTGATGCCTTTTGTAACATAGCTGGTACTCTACTTTTAAATGCTTTCTGGTAAAAATAACAACATACACTTTTTAATCACATTCCATCCTTTGCTCATTAGGTCAGGCAGGTAAAGGTGATGTGGAGAATGCAGATAGGCTGAATTAGCTCTGCACCTCAAAATACATTAGTCATGGAAGTAACAGGGAAGTGGGATTTAAAAGGGATTTGAGAAGAGGCACTTAAAAGCAGAATCAAGAGATGGAGAATGAGGTTAGGGAGACTGTAACTATACAGTCACATAGGAGACCATACAGAAGAAAACATAGGGTTTTTTTCCCCTTTAACTGAGGCAGACAGAAAAGTGAACAACCAGTGGGGGGAGTATTTAGTTGAGCTTTCTATGACTAGGGAAAGGTAAAATATTAATCTGTTAATTTAACCTTAGGAAATGTTAATACCACTTTACATATTTCAGCCCTTACAGTGTTAAGTCATCACAAAGGAGGTATAAAAATCAGACTCATACAGAAGAAAAATCAAAATATTATTTTCATGGGGAAGACAAACACTATTCCAGTAAATAAGATGGTCTGCAGAAGAGGTTATGCTTCTTGCAAGGAAAGCGATGTCTTTCACAAAAAATAAGAGAACAGCACAAGGATTCTGTTGAATCCCGTGCACACAGCAAAAGATGCTCACTATAGGTTCAGAGAGAGACAAAGAATGATAGAATCATAGGGAGAAGCTTTAATTTTTGGCTGATTATTGTCTTGAGTAGTATTTCAATACTGCTGGATTAAATTTTTCTCTTAGTAGTTTTCTGGTAAGATTGCACGTTGTGAAAGTGAGGTCTCTGGTAATCTTTGAAATCAAAGCAAAAAAAAAATACATTACTGGAGTTTAGATGGATTTCTCTGTGTGTGTGTGTGTTAAGGAGAAGGAAAAACTGAAAACAGGACCCTGATTTTCTCTCAGGACTAGTACCCAAGAAGGAAGGAGCAAACACCACTTTGGAATAGAAGAGGTGGATTTGTGGCTTAGCAACAAACAGTGAAGCCCAGCACACATTATACATCTCCAAGTGCTACCAGATATACTGAAAGGAAATACAATACCTACACACGTGTGTTGGTATGGAAGCTTTCTAGCAAAACCAAGTGGAAATAAAATGAGATTTTTGTAGCTTGCACTAAAATTGTGTTTCTCATGGCATTTAGAGAGGGTCTGACTGATGAAAAAGCAAAAAGTAGGTGAAAACCAACACCTGGATGGCTCAATCCTTTCTCTCACAGAGACTATGCTAATCAAGGGGATCTTTCTTTCCTTTTCCATCCTGAGCCTGCTGAAGAGATTGAGGGGCTCTTCTTAACACTCAACGTGCAAATGTAAACCAAATGTGCACTCCTTCCTGGCAGACCTCTCCCTCTCAGTGAGAGTCAGACCTTTCAAAAGAAACTCCAGAGCTGAGTGGATTTCAAGACCTTAATCTGAGTGCTTGAGCTTGCAGGATTCAAAAACCTTGGCGTGGCACTTCGAATGGGAGGCCACTTTTCCTCCTAGGATGAGATAGGATCAAGTTCTGGCCACTGCCTTACGCTCCGCAGTGCATTCCCATGTAACTGAGCCCCTGTGAGCAGCAGTGGCTGAAGTGCTGGTGAAACAACAACCCCTGCCCTCCTCGCAGCTCCCTATGGCCCTTGCTATAAGCAGCTCTTGCTGGATGCCTTACAAGGGCTGCAGAAGATATATATGCTTTTAAAACAGATCCTCCCCCTTGCTATCCATCCTTCTCTTCCAGACCTCAAAATCCCATGCCAAAGCAAACAGGCAGGAATATAATCCCAGAACGAGTTTAGATTTCGGCCCTACTTTCCAGTTGTGCTGCAAATACAGTCTAAATATGTGTTCATGTATTTATGTGGGGTGTCTGCTACTCAGACAAAATAAATCAAATGCTTGCTGAATTTTGTGCATGTCAGATTAAACTGTGTCTACAATGTCAGTGATACAAGAGAATATTCTGGTGGCTGTTACATGTAGACAGCAATAGCACATGCAAACTGCAGGAATCTGTTGAATAAGACTAATTATAAACACTTCATTGCTTTCACAAACATCCTGGCAGGTGCCTGTCCAGCCTGCACTGACAAACTCCTGCTTGCAGAGGCTTTATGGCTTCCACAGGCCAATTCCCTGGCACTTGATTGTCCCTATACCATCAGAAAGAAGGTCCTCAGGTCTATCTGGCTTCTCCTTGCTGGAAATCCATTATTTCTGCTGCAGATGGAGGAACAAGATGATTCCTAGTCTATGCTAGAGGGTTTTTTTTCATAACTAAGGGTGACCAGTGTGCTTCCTTCAATCTCCAGGTTTTACTAGGCCTAGATTCACTTTACCTGTTGGGCACACCAGCTGCGTCTGCCATCGCTGCTCTTCAGATGTCCTTTAGCCCATCTCTAGGGGCAGTGAGAAGTGGTGCCTACAAGATAACCAGGTGGAGCCTCCCCCTCAGTGAGAAAAGGGAAGGAATAATTTTGCATCCTGCTCATCCCTCCCTGGGTAACATCTGTTGTTTTCATGTTGTCATGATCGTGCCCTTCAGCTTGGGCCCTATCCTGAGAATGTTTTCCATTCTTCCGCCAGGCACTAATGAAAATACTGAACAAACACAATGGTGTTGAGCCCCGCAAGTTCACTACTACACAAATGATGCAGTATTTGTAATTGACCTTCAAGCACAATCCAAACAGTCTTTTCTCACCTCACAATTTCACCAGCACAGTGCTTCCCTACCTGGCTAACAGAAGAGAATCATGCCCTGTGAAAGGCAAACCCATTTCTGCTCTCTCTGCAAAGCCCGTTGTCCCATTTTAGAAGAACTCACCAAGAACAAATTTCATCAAACTCACATTGTTACTTATCTGTTCTTTATGTTTCTTTCTCTTTGCCTTTGGAGTGCAAGTTTATGCCCACATTTCTTCAGGGACTGGAGTTACACTGACTGATTTCAACTTTGCTGCTCCTTCCACCAGGTCTCTAAAAATCCCTCTCCTACAGGAGCAACTCTCCCAGGTGGCTGGGTCTGTTCAAATTTCCAATCATGGGCCTGCTTTGGAAATGAACTTTTCCTCAGTGACCCTATTCTTTGTACAGTATTATTGGGTAACCCGAGAACTGCAGATGTATCTGATTATTGGAACTGTGGAGATGATTGCCAAAAAACCCGAAACCATGACCTTTCCTTGAGTTGTTATCAGCAGGCTGGTGGGGGGAAAGAGAGGTGATTTATGACCATTCATTAAAATTACACAAAACTGATTATAGATGTAGATTTCAGCTGAAAAGTTCAGGCTCAAAACCTGCCTGCATAGTTCAGGGTATTTGGACATGAGAAAACAAGGTATTATCTCTTGAAGCAATGTGAATGTAAATGGATTATATTTTTATGATGTTTTGTGTTATATTTTAAAATATATTTTTTTTATACTCAAGGTATTTTTCTTAATTTTCTCATGGTTTATTAATTACTTATTTTTATTGCTAGGTTTTGTTAAATCTAGTTTTATTATTTTACTATCTTTAAAAATCCGTTTTTAACTGGCCAGGGTCCATCACATGAAAACATAATACACTACCATTTTTTTTCCTCACTTACTTTAGAATTAGAAATGCAAGCAGTCAGTCTGGATTTTGTATGGGATAACACCATTACTTTAAGCAATCAGCTGCTTTGCAGAAGGATTTTGAACTCTGGCAACAATTTGCTGACAAAGAAGAGCTCCCACAGCGCGCTCGAGCCGTCAATTGCAGATCTGCTCTGAGACCGTAACATGAAATTGCCATGCTTTGGAGAGCAGCCAGCGTCGGATTGGGATCCATTTGCTCCCAGCGTTCAATAAATAATGTCGGAAGGGCCCCGTGGAAAGCGATCCCAGCTGGTTATGCCCTGCTCTGGGCACTATGTTTGGGCACCGAGCGGGGCACGGTGCACACAGCCCCATCCCGAGACATTCCTCACTGGGCTCCCAGCAAAAGCCAGCTAAAGTGCCTCCCTCCCTCTGCCTGGCAGGGACAAGGGCACCGAGCAGGCCCTGGGGCAAAGCTCCCTTGGGATGGAGGGGCTATATATAGGGGAGCTCAATAAGCACCATTATGATCCGCATGCCCGGAATTAAGGTCACATCCATGCTTTTGTGTGTATTTCTCTACTGGCTCGCTTGGCTTACAAATTAAATAATTGCAGGTGAGAAGCTGGCGACGTAATGAGGAGTTATAAATCCAGCCAGTTTGCATCTGGCAAAACCTTTTAGTCAGTACATGAGGCAACTGCAGAGCAAAGTAAGAATAAGATTTTTAAATCCACGTGTAAAATCCATTGTAAAGGTCAGGTTTATAAGGAGACCATCCCAAAACACTAATGACATGACGGTTTTATGAGGCTGGAAAATGATAGCTTGGCAGAAGCTGAGTAATACTAGAGCAAGGGATTTATTTAAATTGGACTACTTTTTTATTTATTTATTTTTTAATTTTGTCCTTGATCCTTCCAGATCTCACAGAGGTGAAAAACGTGTAAGTAGCTCCTCACACTCAGCTGACAAGTGAGGTAAGAAAAGGTTATTTATGTGAGGCATTATTCTGTAATTTTACCCTTCAAAATATTTTTTGGAGGATAAAATTTGGTTTTACATATTTTTCTGCAGAATATGTTATTGCAAGTTTTACAAATTTCAATGCCTATACTTTGCAAAAAATACATAAATACATACTTTTATTTTATGTATTATTTGCAAACAATACATAAAACCCAACTCTTAATAGCTAGCCTCAGAATCAGAAATAGTAGGAGTTTCTACAGGAACTTTAACACAGTTTTAACCCAGAGAAACTGCGTTTCTCCATAGAACAGGAGAACAACCTCAAAACATACAATATTTCTCAATCAAAACATAGCTATAGATATGCTATAGCATATTATCTATAGTTATACAAAACATACATTATTTATCTATACCTATGCTAAATATTTGCTTGTCCACTTCTGTGTTTCCCACAATTCCTTTAATCAACAGTGAAAAATAGGAGTATTTTGAAAAATAGGAGTATTTTAAAAAATAGGAAAAATAGGAGTACTTTGAATACAAAAATTGTGTATTCTCTTTTCTGCAAGGAGGCTGAGGTTCTCTCTCCAGGTCTGCTACTTTCCTTTACCGCAGCATTTTGAGAACACAGATGGTGTCTCGGCACCCAGGGGTGTGGGGTTTAGTAGGGTGCTCTGCACAGAGCATGCAGGCCTGATCCTGTGAGGTGTTGAGTGCTTCCCATGAAGCGATGAGCTCTCTAAAATCCCTGTGACTTACATCCCCAGACCAGACAGATACTGACCGTATCTCCCCTGACACCCTCCTGGGAATCCTCCTCTCTGCAGCATGCACCAACCTCATCCTCAAGTGTCACCTTTGTGCTTCGTGGAGGTTCTCCACTAACAAATTGATCATCCTGGTAATGAGGCAGGGGGATTTTGGGAAAATACTGGCTGCTATGAAGTTCATTCTGCCAAAATACTGAAGCATTTGTCCACTTTGTGACTAAAGTCTGTAGCTGCTCAGCAGTGAGGGCTTGTGTACAAACCCTCTGGGGAGATGGGCTCCCTAGAGCCCATGGATGCTGCAGGTCACTCCTCTTCCCTCAGCCCCAGAGCCCAGGGCCAAACCAACCCCCATGGGGCAATGTTCCTCCTCCAAAGAAGCCTCTCCTGCTCAGAGGCTCTTGCAGTTACTGGGTGGCTTCTTATCCCTCCACCTGCACCAGCACACCTCGGCCGGAGGATCATGGAACTGAGCATGGATCGTATTCTGCTTTGGATAACTCTCCAGGCTGA
The DNA here is from genome assembly GCA_013400855.1 of Buphagus erythrorhynchus. Lineage (NCBI taxonomy): Eukaryota > Metazoa > Chordata > Aves > Passeriformes > Sturnidae > Buphagus > Buphagus erythrorhynchus. The sequence continues at coordinate 40,774 of VZTT01074231.1, read as the reverse complement.
GGGAAATAAGAGGGGAAGCCTTCCCCTTCCTGTCTTTGAATGGTTTCCAAACCTCTCTGTGCATCAAGTTTGGGAAAAGAAAGCAAAAAACCCTCTCAGTTTCAGAAAATCTGAACACTTAACAACTCTTTCTCCTCTTATGAACCGTTTGCTGAACAAATGAACAGATAGGTCTGAAGTGGTCAGTTAGTAAAGTGACCAGTGGGAAATTGTATTTGGCCACACTCTAGTAATTGTTATCTTTTACTACCAGTACAAGCCTAGATAGCACAGAAGTTTGCTACCCAGTGACACGAGTAACAACTGTATTAGCTGCTGGCTGCAGGGCAGCACGTAGCACAGAGATTCCTGAGATAGTTTTAAATTGGCTGGCTGGGGTGCTGGCCATTTGTTCACCTGCAAAAGCGGAGCAATTAAGTTGGGGTACCTCATCTTTGGATTTCTTTATGTGAGCATTTTTTCCTCATCATCACAACACACCTTCTGCAACAGTGAAGATCCTTCAAGGGCCAAACCTGACAATGTGCTCCTTGTCAGAGAGATTTTGTTTGTTTTACCGTTTGTGATAGGAAAGAGATTAAAAATAATTTTTAAAAAAGAGAGAGCCTAGATTTTTTTTTCCCACAAAAGCTATTTCACACCTGCTACTCTGTACTTTAAAAGATAGGAAAACTAGAACTTTAGCCGAGTTTTATCCTTTTACTTTACATATTTCAATTCCTATGTCCTCACCCTGCCAGGATTAAGCCCAGAAAGGAGAAAATGCTTCTAGAGTATAACTTTTCACCAAAACTTAAAGGGCAACTGGCAAAGGGAGAGTTCAACCCACCTAACGTCCCAGCTGGTCTGTCATTAGCAGACAGTAACTGGCTTTTTACTTCGGACGAGTCACTTTGGAGCATAAAGGCATGTATTGTATATATAATTATGTATACGCTGGAGTCTCAGTAAAAAGATTTGCCAGATGGGTAGCTCTATCCAAGCTAGGATCAGTGATCTGGCTGAGCCTATATGGTTAAAGGGAAAGCAAATCAAATCTACTTTGTGCTTTGGGCTGTTTTATTGATTGGTATAAAACCATATGAGTGGGTTTGTATGGAAAAAATGTAGTTATATATAAGCTTAGTGCCTGATACCTTGACAGCACTGCAGGGATATATTTAGCTTGAATGAACTCCTGAGCCCTGGTTTGAATGCACTCAACTAGGGCATGTTCCTCTCCATGCTGGAAAAAGAGGAGTCCATTAAGGTCTTATTCTGGTGCATCAGCAGTTCAAGCCACTTAACTTTCCATGCAGTAAGTCACATGAATTGAATATATAAAGCAAGCAGAGAACACAGCGTAATGATTTTTTATCCCTGGCTGATAAAAGGAAGCACATGCTGATCTTTTTGGACAAATCACTCTCTCAGCTGAAACCTCCATACCTCCTCCTGTGAATATGCTGAAGAGGATGGGCACTTAAAGTGGTTGGGCAAAAATCCAGCATCACTTGACAATAAAGCCTTACTTAACGCGTATCCTGTTGCGGCTGTACAGTTGTTTTAATGATCAGATACAACCAAAAGCAGTTACAGGGATATGATGGCAACCTGAGAAGAGCTGTGCAATGATGGAGAGAGCACAGCCCATAGACTGAGCCGAGCAGATCAAAGCTGATCTCTACTGTACATGGCCAGGCTCTCAAGTTACACGATTTAGGCCATCGTGATAGAACTAATCACATATGTTTGGGGGAAAGGCACGATTTATCAGATCCTAACTCACAGGTTCATGTTCTCTCCCTTTACCCAGAAATTATGGTCATCCAAGGTTACAGGAGAAGCAGCTGGGAGATCAGCAGCAGCTCTTCTGGCAGCTGCCTTCGTCTGTTAGGCAGCTTTGCCACTCCACAGCACATGGTTTTGCAGCTGGCACAAAAGCCACACAGACAAGGCAGAGGCACACGTACAAAATCTTTCTGCCCCAACATGCATTAATGCCCGCTGAAGATGAGTTACACTGGGCTTTCACAGAGAGCTCTCTGGGCACCAGTGTGGAAGAAATGACATTCTTGTTTTTAGCAAAGTAGTTTGGTTCCCAAGCTTGGTTACTCAGGAAATGACTGGGGAGCTGAATATTCAGTGCATCACAGTATTCTGCTGCAAGAGGTGAAGACATGTTTGTCATTTATCACATTCTGCCCAGATCTTATTTTCAGATGCCATGTTTATAAAGTTAAGTACTAGAAGTAGTGAAAAAAATACTTAGTAAGAACATATTAAAAATGCACCTGTGTTTAAATAATATCTCAAAAAGGAAACCACTAAAAGTTCAAGAAATAGCTTTTTCTATTGTGCTTGTCAGAGGATGATACGACCTATGACTGAAGCCAAAAACTGTGGCTTTGTTTTGGGAGGACACCATCCCCCTCCTCCATTAGCAATAAGGAAAGTCAGCAGAGCTATTAGTATTCCTTATAATGCTCTGATTCACAGATTCATGAAAAATTCTGAGTTGGAAGGAACCCACAAGGATCATCGAGTCCGAAGTTTTCTGCAATTGTATAACCTTGTTGCTCCTTTTGTGCAGTGTTTCCCTGCAAATGAGTATTGTTTACAGAAGAAAAATGCTATGTCCTTTTAACAAAAAAGTTTATCTGATATTTTGTATTTGCAAACTAGAGAAATAAAACCATATGCTGGGCTCGTATCTGGGTAATTTCCATTGATCAGGTGCCCCTGAATGCGAATCTTCTCCCATTTTGACCAGAGGAACAGCTGTTCTGTTGGTTTTACAGCACATCTCCAGATTTACACCAGCATGAAAGCACAACTGAATGCTCGCTCCACCTGCTAAATAACCTGCAGCACTGGCTGCTCCAGCACTTGTACCAGGCACCAGCTGGAGATTTCCACCCAGGTGGACATTACCTGACCTAAGTTTCTAGACAAAAGAGCATGGCACTGTACCGTGTTGGATTTGTATTGATCAGGCAGCATTTTAGCAGCTCTCCTCAGTCTAATTTTAAATGCAGTGTACCATAGCAAGAATTCCCCATTAGCTCATTTGTGCTGGTCAGGACCAAAGTATACCTCAGTAAAAGACAGGAATAATAATAAGTGAGACGTACTAAATTTTTAGCCTTAAGAACCAGGTATTGTCTACAGATAATTTTTTTTGGTCACATTAATGTGGTTTTGTCACCCAAGTGTTGAGGCAGGGATGCAATAGCTGCACTCGCTATTTATAGAGGCACTGTATAAAGATCAACATATGTTTTCAGCACAGCCCCGTACTTCAAAGGTTACTTGTGAAGTCAGAACATTAAAAAAAAATGTAATTCAGAAATTCACAATGAAAGCCCTGAATTGTTGATGTTTTCTAGAGGATCCACCAGTTGTTAGGCTAATTGCTGCTATAGTCTGACTATTGGGGGATACTTCCATTTTGATCAATATTGGTTTAAAACATGAAAGTGTGGAAGAAGCAAGCCAAAGTTTGAGATGCTGTCAATAATTGCAGCAACGCCTCAGACAAGGTACATGTTAAATTCTTGGGTCTTGATTAGAAGTTAATTTTGTTGCCAATCCCAAACATTTAAAATTGAAAATTAATCCGATTTTTTAAAAATGGTGTAGATAGATGTACTGGGGCATCCAGTGGTCACTGTCAAATTCTTCCATTAAATCAAAGGTAATTTTTTAATGAGAGGTGATGCTGAAAACCAACCTACATACCAGAACACAACATCAATTCTACCACGTCATGGCAACATTGCTGTGCAGCTGTGGGTTTTCACTAAAATCATACAGTAAGTACAAAGTATCCCTTTCAAAATACAGCACATTTTGGTGACAGACTGATTGCAGAATGCTTCCAAGGCAAATTTCAGCTAAGTCAGTGCAAATGCATAATTATTGGTCTTCTCTTTGAAAACCTCTTTCTCTTTGGGTTTATTTTACCCAGCCTTGTTTAGTGCTAAGGACTCTTGCCGAATTTGCAGGGTGAGCTGTCTAAGCAGTAGGTTATTTCAGAGTTTTTTAATCTGCAGGGTAAATAAATGCACCATGTCTGCACAAAAGCAGAGGCAGCACAGGCTGAGCAGCCCTCAGGCATCTATGTGGTCAAGGTTTTTTTACAGGGACTGGGAGCTAATCGTAAAAATGATCATCATTATCACTGCTAATGAAGGATGAAGAGCTCAAGTGAACCATGTGGTAGAGCCATCAGGAAGGATGTCAAAAATTGGCTAATAAAATTTAGTAAGTGTGAAGTTCATTTGACCTTTCCATATGGAAAGTGAGCTCTCCATACAGAGTGCGCTCTCAGGGCTGCCAGATGGGAGGAAATATCTGCTACAATACCTTCTCTGCTCTCAGTTTAGCCTGTTGAGCAGAACAGAGCCTGTGCATTCACACATCTCTCGTTACATCTGACAGCAGCACGGATAACCATCAGGGAGAATACTCTGACCTTCATTAGACATTCACCGAGCCCTGAGCCAGAAGTGGCCAACTTTACCAGCATCCTGATAAAATTCACCTCCTGCACTTGAAGGCAGCCCAGAACAAGGCTGTGCTTGGGTCCTTGGCATGGTCTGCTTGTGCAGTGGCACAGAGGAGAGGCAGATGAAAAGTTTCTGTCCAGAGGGCCCCAGTGAATCTCCAGTAGCCTTCATCAGGTGGTCACTATCCTCTGCTGTGCTGGGCCTAAATTACAGTCCTTGTTGCCTTAAGACATTCCAAATGGTACAAAGAGATGGACGGCACAGTTTCCCACTGAGGGATTAGAGGTGACCTCTGCCCAAATGCTTGACTACTTTTGCCTAGAACGAGGCATAGCTGAGCTACTTTTGCTTTTGCAGAGTAAGGATGAGAACTTGCTTTATTTGAACTTTTTCAAGCTGATCTGACAGTCTCGTGGAAAGTCCCAGAAAAATTCAGGCTGTTGTGGATTTCTCCAACACCTTCTTGTCTCCCAGCTATAATGTATAGCTTATGTTGAGATTAGATGTTTGCCTCTTACCGGCGAATTATTGCAATATTGCATGATGCAACCACATTTTAAACAAGCTAACACCTAGCACTCTCCTAGATGGGGCCAGTGTCTGCAGGAACCTTGCAGAGTCCCCTGCTAAGCAGCAATAAGGGAGATGCATTTAGGGGGCACCTAAGGGGCAGATTGGCACCTGTGGGACAGAAGAGACATCTGCTGTGCCCATATTTTAGCAGTGCTAATCCAGGTCAGGAAGAGCAGGTTTGAGGCCCTCAGGGTCTAAGTCAATCATATTGAAATGCTGTGGGCGGTAGACGGTCTAAGCAAGCTCTGCATGGGTCATGTTCATTCAGGGCAGAAGACATTCGGGAATTTTAAGGAAAGCTAAACCCTTGCCAGCCGTGCCTGGCTGAAGTAGGTGGCAAAGGGGAAGAGGGATCGGTTGCAGCTGTCTTGTCTTAGTGCAGGAGCGCGGGGGAGGCTGTGCAGCTCTCAGGAGCTATTTGAGAGGCTCTGGCTTTGGGCACAGGGACAGTGTGCATGGCAAGAGGTATACAAGGACACCCAGAACGTGCCCACTCCATGCAGGGCAGTGCAGGATGAGTGTGTTCCCCATCCTCACACATTCCTGCACCTTGCCGTGCAGAAGGGGCAAGGACTATATCCCACTGTGACCATGTGCATTCAGTCAAGGCAGTTCCCTCCTGCACAGTGCTTGAGTGTGGTGCCTACATTGCTGCTGACTCTAGAGCCAGCTTACCTGATGTTAACTTTGGCACCTTGACACCCTGCTCCCTTGCACGTGTGCTCTTCACTCACTGGAAACTCTGAATTTACTGCCAGGGCAGAGAGCCTCAGTCAGGCTCACAGAGATATGGACTTCATGCAGCTTTTCTCCCTACAGCCTGGGAAACCATGCCACATCATGACTTACCTTCCACCTCCTTTTTTAAGGAGCCAATATATTTCTTAACTTGTCCCTCAGCATTCAGCAGGGCAGCCTATCTGAGTAAATGCTACTATAATAATACCTAGTACCCACTGTAGAGCACTGTTCATATCCAAGGGCATTTAAAAGTATTGAGTTTCTTCAGCTGTGAGTAGAGACACTTATGATCCTTATATCTCTAGGTTGTAAATAATTTCTGAATATGGCGAAATACATGCAGAAATAATTAAAGAGATTATGGCTATAAAGCCACTAGCAGTTTGGGGAAGAATATTACACATACAAGTTCTCTCTGAAAGTAACAGGACAGACCAGCTTTGACCACATTTTTTGATGAGAAAAGCTTGTAATAAGTCTTTGTACAGAAATATCCTTTTCACTGCTTTCTTATAGTTTATGGATGTGATTGCATTCCATTAATTTCCTCTACAGGCCACAGGGTGGCAAAGATTGCTTGGTGCTTGGCTTCTGCACAGTGAGATGACAATCTGGAAACCGAGGTCCTCAGCATTTGGATTGGTGGAGCCAAATGGAGCTGCCACTGCCCTGGAGTGAACAGAAACTGCAACCATAGCAGCATGAACTCCATTATTTGGATATGCAGGTTACAGGCCCTTCCCACAGGAGGGACAGAGGACAAGGAACAAAACAAAGATTCAGATGCTACGGTAGAAGATGGGCTTCCAGGTGGAGTCCATAAAAGGCCAGGTCTTCGTGTATTCCAGGTCTTCAGAGCCTAAAATGGACTGATGGCACTTCAAGGCCCTGCTGATGATTCATGCTGCAAATAAACTTCAGGAGGCAGCAGGTGCCAGCACTCATCAGAGGATGAAGTGCAATTGTTTTCTAGTCAACAGAGTAATTAGAAAAGTATTTGTGCCATCTTGCTAAAAACACAAACTGTGTCACATTTATTTTTAGGTGCAGATATCTGTCCAGGAAGAAACCAAAACCAGTTATGTCACACATCAATAAGAGCTACCTGCTGATACCATCACAGAGTTTACTACAAAGCTCTTTTTAAATGGCCAGCTACCCAAATCCAAGGTTATGTTTTTCCTTGCCACATAGCAAGGTATCTAACCTTTAACTTACATCTCAAACTACCTGCTTTCTCAGGAAGTAAAATGCTCCCTGGGATGGAGGTGTTGGGCAGGGAAGAGAGACTATGAGGAGCAGGGTTGCAGCCCTCTATTCCTTGACACCCTTCTATCCCACACTTCTGTCTTTTTAATCATAAAAATTATTCCACACTTCTTTTAATCATAAAAAATGCCCAAATAACTCCTATATCATCAACAAAGCTTGTGCTACAGAGCAGACACATGATTCTTGGAAAAGGATGTGTGAATCTACTTGTATACAAATGAAGAGGGTTATGTCAAAAGAAAGAACTTTCTGAAAAACTTCCTTAGAGTACCAGTACAATGGTTATCCATTGTCTCACACTTCCAGTCCTAAAAGGCTGTTTGATCCTCAGTTCTTTCTGAAAATAACCATATCATTCATGGTGCAAGGTTCTGAAATCATGCTTTCACTATTGTCACCAAAAATAAGCATTTTTTCTACATCCTCTTCACTTTTTTGAAAATTAGGTCAGCAAACCCCATGTGAACAAGCACTACTTAATTTAGTAAGGCCATATGTCTTCTGACCACATAAATAATTTTGAATACATAACTTATTTTGAATACATAACTTATTTTGAATACTTAGCCAAAAGAACAGATGCAAACCCACACATATCAGTGGATAACATTTGGGATTCATAGTTGTGTTTTAACTCTAATGTTAATGCTGGAGGATTAAGAGTTAAGAGCTCTGATGTCATTTTTTCTTCTTTTTCCTCTGAATTTTTATCATCATCCTCACTTTTTATGGCTACATACTGAGATGATTATGATGCAATTACTACACTGACAAAAACTGTTTTTAAAAACTCATGAAAATGCCCTTGATAAGTGCACGGAGATTGAGCAACAGGCTTATGGATGGAAGTTGGACTGGATGATCTCCACAAGCTGTTCTGTCTTCAATTTTCCCTTAATATTTTTATATGCTTGTTTATATGCCAACATTTAATATTACCCTTCTGTACATCATTTCACCCAAACAGAAATAACCCCACAGGGCAGACAGGCCTTGGAGGCTGACATTGCTCCAGTCCTCTTGTGCCTTGTCAGGCCAAGCTCTGAGGAAAGGCACTGCACTCTTCCCTAAATACCACATGGGCCACATCCCTGGGGAGCCCAGCAGCTGCGGCATTCGGGAGGATGGGCACACAGACCTGGCAGCTACTGGCATGAAGAGACCTGCAGAGTGAGCCAGCTTCTCCAGACACCAAGCCTTTCTTTCTTCTTGCAGGCAAGGATGAGGTGCTGCTGTGCATCATCACATCCCCCGGGATGAAATTCTCCAGCATGGGTGATGCTTACATAAAGTAGCACTGGGCAAGGTCTCCCCAGCTTGTCCTCTGCCATCATACACCTCTTGTCTTCTACCTTTGTCTCTGTCACTTCACAGCTGTCAGTGGCCTCCTGACCCTGCTTCTGATGGAGTCTCACTTTTCTGCAATCCCTTGTACCTTTAGTCCAGCTCATAAAACAGCAGGGATAAGCCATTAGTGCTTGCACACTGAGAAAAGCAAGACATCCACTTGCCTCTGTTAAAAGTGATGTTCTCCCAAACAGGCCCTTCTGCAGCATGATATGGAGAGTGGTGGGGCACTGTGTTCAATGCATGCTATCCCTGTCCTGCTTCCCAACAGTGCAAGCAATGTAAAGTCCCTGTGTTTTCCAAAGCACAGTCTATCTTGGACACAAAACCACAAAAGTAGCAAATTCTCCTGTTCCAAATATCCACCAGCTTACTACCTGCCCAGCACCCAGGCAGCACTTTATAGGTAGGCTGGTATACCTGCTTCTTCCTCAGACAGCTTTCTCCAACTCCTGCCTGCTGCTGTTTCCCTTCTCTTGGGTACACACACACATTAGTGCATCATAGGGACTTCTTTGTTACACTACATCATTTTGAGAGCTAGAGATTGCAATGGAACCTCGGTTTCTCTACCACAGATTGTGTATGATCCAGAGACACATAGTTAAGGTTGAAGAACTATATAATTTTAATTAAACCAAAGATTAAGATTTTAATTTTCATTATAATGATTTTAAGCCAAAGATTAAGATTTTAATTATCATTATAATTATTTTAATTATCATTATAATGATTATAATGATATAATGATATTCCCTACCACCATTCTTGAAACAGTAATACTATTCCCTACTTAAACCCAGTAGCAAATCCATCAGATATTCTTAACCTGTAGGTTGCATTAGGATCCCTCAGACTGACACGTGTTTACAAATTCACTTTTTTATTCCTCCTCAATAACATTAACTTTCAGGAGGAGCAGCTGTTTATACCATGACCCACAGGTACTGAAAGTTATTTAAATATAGTCTGCAAAAAGTAATTGCTAGGAGTACAACTACAACCAGCAGCGAGGCTCTGGGATTGCTCTTTTATTATCTGCCTCTCACCTCTTCATTCCAAGTTGTTTCTTTCTTCCATCTTTCCTTCTTCATTACTTCTAGTTCCCATCTGCCCTGTCATTACTCTTTTGATAGTTTGTCTGGCTCCCTGACCATTTGCCTGCAAGTTTGATGGTGCATGTCCTGTGCTGCAAGAAAACATCTGATCTTTCCTTTGCTCTCATGTTTCCCAAGAGTTCACAAACTGCTTTCAGAACCCAAGCCCTCCAGGTGTTTTATTATGCTGCTTCAGTGCCTGGAGCTAGTCTCATCCATCTTTCCTCTGCTGGCATTATGGAAACACTTGTCCAGAGCATCATTTCCACCCCTCAACACAGAAAGCTTCAGTGATTTAAAGGCTCTTTCTCCATGTGGTATCTCAAAGGATTTTTTTCCCCAGTGGTATCTCAAATCATGTATCAAATGCACATAATCTTCCTACCCAACAGTTCAGAATTAGATATATTTTATCTACTCTAAAGTAACTAGGTACAAAATATTGTTCTGATGCTTAGTTTTATAAAAGGTATGACATTATCTACATTTTTCTTTTGGTAACATTTTTTTCTCCTTTACTGCTGCTTTAGTGCAAGTGGTAAAAGCACTTAAAATACTGTGAACTTGTTGGTGAAGTTAAAAAGGTAGGAAAAAGAAGTGTGCTTGGATTTTCTGCCCTCATAATTTCTGCACTCCTTTATTTCCTCTCATGGTATTATTCTTTTCCTAGTGCCACAGAAATGCTCAGAGTCTTTGATTTTGATGTATAACTTAATGGTGGCTTGACTTGAAAGGCATTTTTTATTCTATCTTCAGTGAGAAGGTAGGGTTCAAACAGGACTGCTCACCCTTCATTAAAAAGGCAAACCAGAAGCCCCTGGCTAATCACCAAGACATGGATATGACCCTCTGAACCTCTCATTCTTCCCACTCACCTCCCGTGGCCCAAAGCAAGGCAGCCTGGAGGTCTAGGTAGGTGCAAAGCCAAGAACAGCATCAGCCATGTTACGTTTGTTTGGTCTGCAGTATGCATCCTTAATTTTCTGTTCCTGCTGGGATGAGGCAGGGATGCTGTGATATGACAACTACACAAAGAGCACAACATCTACCTGAAGTCCTGTGTTTGTCTCCTGATTAAAATATAAACCAGCGAACTATCCTGACTAGGTGATGAGAAATATTGGGCAACTCTGTAGCTGTCAGACAAAGTCCTGCCAAGAAGGAAAATTCCATTTTTTCCACTCCTCTGGCTTCAGACTTCATGTGCTAACCCTAGTTGCAGAAATTTAAATCTAGTCTTTAAATTTAGGTGACAGGCCACCTTTGTGGCTTACCTGGACAGTTCCAACACTATCCCAAATGGAAGGGGAGGGGTCCAGATCAATCACTTAGTAGTGACTGATGAACCCTTAGGTATTGCCTCAAAGAATTTCACGATGCTCATACCCCTCAGAAATGACAAAATGTCATTGCTGTCTCTACTCTCTCTCCACTTCTTTTACACTTTATTTCACATGACTATATTAAAATTACATTAAGGATTACTCACAAAACAGCAAGTGCCTTCGTTCATGCATACAGCATCTGCCTTTCTGATTAATGCTCCCCAAAAAGCTCAGAGAGCTCCTGATCATCACCACCACTGCCACCATCACCCCTCCAGAAGCCTGTGACCACTCTCCAGGGATGACAGTGACTGATTTCACTGCTCAGGTGTCTGTTTGCAAAAGGTGGGTGAAGCATGACTGCCTCAAACCTGTGCTCTGTAGCACTTGGAGGGAAGCCAGCTGAGCCCAAAATCAACAGTATGTTAGCTGGCCCATGAAGATTTGTACTCTCCTTCAATGCTGAAGGGAGCAGCAAGCCTTACAGCTCATGTCTATCACAGTGCAGCTCAAAACAATGCTGTCAGCAACAGAAGAGGTTTGTACCAGGTTTGTCCCAGCTTCCCTCAATGTACATGGAGGCATTGAGTCTCAAGGTGGGAGTTCAGCAGTGGAGGAATTCATGGTGCCAGAAAGCAGCTCAAAATTCTCCCACCATGGAAACCCATTGCTAACTCTCATCTGTGCCGTCCTGGGGCCTGTCAGTTACAGGGCTGACAGACAGCTCTCTGTCAGTATTTATACCACAGCCACCACTGCAGAATCTGGGGAGTGTGGTATAAATACAGACGCAGCAATAGCCAGGAAAGCCCAAAGAGTGGGCAAGGAGGGTGAGTGTCCAAGGCAGCTGAGAGACCTGCTGATTCAGTGCATCTTCCTCAGCTGTCCTCAGCAGCAGGTTGCCATGGATTAGAAGTTGGGAAGATTGAAAGAAATGAACTTTCTTTTTCCCCTTTCCCTTCTAACAGCTCTTTCTCACTCTTTACTTGAGCCCTTCCTTCTTCATTTGAATCTCCAACCACAGCCCTTTGCGTTACATTATAAAGTAAACATGTTACTATTTCTTCTTAGGAGAAGATTTGGCTCATGCCTGCCAGCCTGCAGCACTCAAAAGATGAGGTCAGAGCTGTCATCCCTACCTTAGAGATGGGGAAATCCATGCAAAGGGAAAGTACAGAAAGCACCTTCCCTCAGAAAGCCTGTAGCTCTGCTCAAAGGAAAGAGGTTCATGATTTCACTTAAAAATCCAGTCACAGGGCTTTTAAGACAACAGGTAGAAATGGGTTGAAATGCAGGGGAAAAGGAAATGGTTGTTCAAGAAAAACTCGTGGATGTGCATCTCTCTGTCACATGTTTGCTTCCTTCCCAACAAATGTAAAAGACAAGTATTTCCAACTGTCTGAACAGCTGACTTCCAGCAGTAAAATCAGTGAGAATTTGACATATGAGCTTTGCATGTTGATTTATTTTTTCTCTATAAATAAATTGCAATTTTCTATTCTCAAAGGAAACCTTCAAAATAAAATAGAGACGGTGAAGAATCCCTCACACAAACAAGGGATTTGCCACAGGGATTTGCCACAGGTATTTGCAAGCGTGTAGCTGACATAGGGGAGCCCATCTAGTCTAATAATACTTGAGTACAACTCCTCACTAGGGAAGGAAGGGCATTTTGCTCTATTTTTTCCACACAGGATACTGTATTTTATTCTGAAGGAATGCGACTGCCACAGCAGCCGACCTAATTGCTGCAATTCCCACAAGAAGGGTTTCCTTTTGGACTCAGTTGCTCTGCAGGGAGCTGGACTTGTCAGCAGCACCCTGGTGCACACATCAAATACTTAGCAACTACTTTTTGTCACGCCTTCAGAGCCTCTTGTACAGATGGAAAGGCTGGAATGAACTGTTCTTGAGAGTAAGATCAGATTTGGGTGAGTGAGATCAGATTTGGAAGCCCCTTTC
>VZTT01074231.1:7185-22846 GCA_013400855.1 Buphagus erythrorhynchus | reverse complement strand
ATTTGTTATTTATTATATGTTATTTGAACCTAAACTTTGAAGTTGCATAGAGCAAAAACGAAAAAAAAACAACATATGAGCTCTAATAGGATTGCATAACAAACAGTTTCACAAAACAGCAAGTAAGATTGTTCTCAACCTTTTTTCTCCTTACCCTCTGTCTAGTTTAAATAGTTTCATTTTTTATTTTATGACAATTTTACCTAAGCCTAAAATCATATGCTGCATCTCCATCAGTTTTTGTGTATGATGGACACCAGTGTGTGCGTTCAGTCCTTCTCTGGGTGCAGTCTCTGCCTTAGGCTCAACAATGGGATCTGTGAGGAGGTGGGAGCCAGAACAGAGGTGGACCTGGCACCCTGGGCTTTGCTGCAGCACAGAGTTATGGGTTGGCTTCACAGGCAAGCAGGAATCCCTGGAGCAAGTCCCAGTGTGAGGACATTCAGGTCTCCAGCCCTGAAGGTGCTCCTCAGATCACTACAGCCAAGAGCCATCTTTGAGGGAGTCAGGGGAGGCTCCTCCTCTCTACATCTTTAATTACTGGGTAATCTCAGAGCACAAACTTGTCAGCCAGGTCTGATTCCTCTTGGACAGAGGCTGAACTGCCAGCAGGTCACTTGGCTCAAGGCATCACATGGCTCTCAAGAGGAGCTGCCTGTCTCCAAACTTGCCCCTCACCCTGCCCTTTGGCAACAAGACCTGTTCTCCCCCACCTCCCCATGTGCTGCCACTAACAGCCACTGAAACCCACATTTTCTAATTTAAAGATAATTTCTAGGTATTTGGGTTTATTTCTTGAGATTATCTTGGGGTTTGGCTGGACAGGAAAAACATTTGCACATCATCTATTAAAAGAACATGACATTGCTCTAAAGTAGGAAGTTTTAAGGAGACTTTGGCTGTGTCTAAGACATGAAATATGTGTTGAAGGCTTCAAGCACACATGCACATTAAACAGTGGATTGACAAAGTTCCTAGAAAGTTTTCCTTGTAGAACTGAAACTGGAAACACATAATCTCCACATCATTATCCACATTATTGAAACTGTGAAAACCAAACCACGTGCTATAACCCAGCTGTTCTAGCTAGAGGCATTTAATCTCCCACCATCATCTCAAAATATACATGCTCCAGCTCCTGCTTATGCACACAGCCATCAAGGGCTAGGAAAAAGTTTAGCAAGCATCAAGGGAAACTTCCTGTACTTATTTCCGTGTCCCTGTTTAAGTTCAGAAACCATAAAAAAAATCCTCCTGTACGTAGCTCCGGAGGAGTAGATGAATTAGAATAGAGGAGGATAGAATAGCTGAACAGAGGAGAAAGTGTATTATGTTGGAAATGATAACTATGTTTGGTCCCAAAAGTCACGTCATGAGGAGTATGAAGAATGCTAGTTTTTTTTTTACTAAGGGCAAAGTTAAGAGACTTATAAAGCTGAATTACTAAATTAATATCTCTGGGGGTCCATACATCATCATATTCTTTTGTGACATGGCTGGGCCTACCCTAGTAGGCAGGAAACTCCACAAAGGCTTGGGAGTGCATGGCTGTTGCCACCTCTTGCTGTGCCTAGGGAGAGATGCATTCCTAATCCATGTCTGGGGAATGAACCCTGACAGCAACACAATTATTGTGATCTTTAGCTATAGAAGCCCTGCCCTGCCCAAATTGTGGAGAAAATGGGGCAAGAGCAACCCTTCCTTTTGCACAATTTGTCTTCAAGCCATTTTTCCCAAGGAAGCTGGGTAATTTCAAATTCCTTTTCTCACCACTGTTCTGTGTTTCCTATCTGAATAGATTGCAGACAACACAGGGCTAGACGGCATGTTCTGGAAATGTGTTGACTGTGAGCATTAGAAACACATTAAATAAACATGCTTTAGGTGCCTCAAAATCCATAAAGTAAACTTATCACTATGCTGATATCCAGTATCTGAAGTGTTTTCCAGCATAAAAATTGTTTCCAATAAGCACTCCAAGACAATCTGTGCCACATTCAGAAGGGAAGAATCAGGTTAATTTCAGAAGATGATATTAGTGTGCATCCTGTGTTTGAACACAGTGCAAAGATTTCTGTAGCTGCTTTCGAGGGTTTCACAGAATTCCATGGGGTCATACCTGAGTGTAATAGGGATTAGATGTCTTGGGCACTGCAAAATTATCAGATACAGTCACCTTAAGAGGAATAAATCAATGGCTAACTCTTTGTTGTGTAGGAAACCTGTACTCTGTGGGTGCCCACTGTATTCCATCTCAACCTGCCCCTCATCCCAATTAACAATGTTAACAATGGCTTTGTAATATATCTGTTTCTTTTACTTTCATTTGGGTGAAATCACTGTCTTTGTGATTCACCATCTTTGCTTGGATGGTTCACAGCTATCTATAATCTATTCAGGTTACTGGAAGGTGAAATGGTAGAAGGAAAGAAATTAAATTTTCAATTCTTTCCTGCCAAGTTCTGTCAAGTAACTGGAGTTATTTAATTGTACTTTTGCAGCAATCGTGTCTATTTATTAGACACATGCCTATCCAAGCCAAATTCTCCTTTATTTAGTATATCTAAAAGTATATCTAAAAATTACAGCTATCTGAAAAAAAATTTAAAACTCTCAAACAGGTTTAAACAATTGCTGCAAAAAAAACTGGAAAACCTTGAAGAACCATCATGATCCTGGGATCTGACCACTTGCAGGACACATATGATATAAGCTCACAAAGCAATCCCACAATTTCTGCCCAAAGAAAACACACAATCTCCAAAAACACAATCATAAAAGCAAACACCTGCTGGTCTGAGAGACCTGATGGCTGCACTGTAAAGCATTTACTGGGTTTTAAAGTTTGCTGGTAAACATAGCGTTCTGGAATAACCTAGTGTGACACAACACAAGAAATAATTGCACATATATCGATCGTTATTGACCCTCCCCATTTTGACAGCCACAGTTCTTCTGTTTTTCATGACCTCAATTTAAAACAATAGGGGTTTGATGTTTGTTTCCTGTGAGATGGTACAGTTAGTCAAGAAAGACTTGAAGAGATTTTTTTTTTTAATTAAATCACACTTTGGTTTTTAACTGACAGCTGTGAGGGGATGAGTAGAGAGCCAAATTGTCTTTTGGGGGTGCTCTGTGGCCAGCAGCGCTCGGGTTGAGCTGCAAGCACCAGAGCACTGCTGCTATCTACAGGTCTGCTCTGCACAGCACTCACACTGCACACGGAACCAGTCCTCCAGCAGGGATGCCCGTGCTTGGGAGCAGGACCAAAACACAGACACTGAAGTATTCTGGCTTTGGGGAAGTGCAAGCTGGCAATCTGTAGCCTTTCTGTCCAGTGGCTAACCTGTGTCAAAAACCCAAAATCAAGTGCACTTCATTAAAAGGAAAGATAGTCTCTGCTGCGTGAGAGTACAATAGTACAATTTCTGCCTTTTTTTTTTTTTTTTTCCCCTACAAATCATGAGGAAACATTGCACTCTCAGGTGCAGAGTAAGAGGAAGCATCTGTTCCCAGAGGAGAAACCCCTCCCACCGCAACACACCGGTGCACAAAACACAATGGTGTACACAAGGGCTGGAAACCACCTTTGAGTCTGCATTGCTGAACTTTTAAGACCATTTGTGATATAATTAGAATTTTTGTAATTAGAATTTACTAAAATTTAGTTGTGGCTCTTTGTTGTTTGGAATTTAATTAATTTTTCCTTCTGTGCCTTTTCCTCTGTAACCCAGAAATGTTCATAGGTGCTTTTCTGCCTCTGTCAGTAAGACAAACAAGATAACCTGGAATGGGTTCACCACTGCTGAAATCAAACTCAGTTGCTTCCTGAACAGGAGAACTATAATAAATACATCTCTCCAGCAAATGCAAGCGAGCAGTGAAGACATCAAAGCATCTATTTAACCAAATGTTGTGGATTTTAGAGTCAGGTTACCAAACAGAGTATCAGATCACAAGCTTTCAACAAGCAATAGAGGAAGGGACAAACTCAGAAAAAGGAAAAAAGTATTTTTCCCTATTAAAAAATTATTTTTTCCTAGTAAGGAAATAAAACCCCAGCATATTTGCAAAATCTTTATCTACAGCTGAATGTCTGCCTGTTTGACATGAACACAAGAAGCAGAGCACCTTGCAGCCACAATTAGAAGCTCAAACAAAGGACAGTCTGATCTGACCCGTGGAACCTCTCTGAAGATTTTCCCATTTGGGAGGCTAGAAAAGCTCTTTTCAAAACTGATTCCTCAAGACCAGCAGGAGCTGCAGGCTGAAAAATCCTGTTCCAAATGACTCTTAGCTCCACACTGAGCATGCGGTTCATACAACTGCTTGTGGGAAAATAAGTAGCTGTTCCGTCCTCTTAAAATACCAGTTTTTCTGGAAACAGCTGGTTTTCAGTACTGGATACCTGGTGAAAACTTCAGTATGACTGGAAAGAAACATTCGATTTTTAATTTTTTTTTTTTTAATTTTTTGAGTCCTTTTGTCAAAAAAGTTTAGTCAGGAATCTGCCACACCTATAATAATTACTGTCCATGAAGTATCGGGGAATACCAAGTAACCTCTAGTATTGTATTGCAGGAGATCGTTTAAGCTACTGGAAAGAACAGACACCAGATAATGCTCAGAAATTTCTCATCCACAAAGCTCAGTCCTCTTGATACTTTCAAAGTGGGAATGAAGTTGGAAATTTCTAGCAGTTTATGTTCCTATTCGTGTTTCAGATTCAAAGCCTGCAGAATCCTGGAGGATCACATGGGAATCAGCGGGTCAGGATGCCGGAGCCCTGGCGAGGCAGACGCTGGGCAAGGAGCATCCCCCCTTCCCTGGCAATCCAGCGGCAGGGCCATGGAAAGCTGCGCTCGGAGGGGCAAGCCACAACACCCCTGGGCTCTGGGGGCTGGCTGGGAACAGGATTGAACACCTGGCACCTACAGAATAATCCACAAATTTCACCTCCACGATTTCCTCGCTGAGTACTTTGGCGGACACAGAAGAGGCGAGGAGGTCAATCAATTCATTGATTGACGGCAGGAGAAAAGCGAAAGGACAAAGAAACCCTTTGGAACACGAACTTCTGGGAGGGACAGATTAAAGCAAAGGGAAGTATGAATTATTCTGGCGATAAACCCAAGTGTCAGCAGTACGGGAGCGAGCACCGCTGGAAGCCAGGGGGCTCCGGCTGCTCCTGCCGAGGGTGAGGGTCTCCCTTCGGGCCGAGCCGGGCCGGACTGGGCCGGGCCGGGCCCTGCCCTGCCCGGGGAGGTGCCGGCCCGCACTTCCTCAGCCCCGTGAGGCGGCGGAGCAGCCGCGGGACCATGGCCCAGCGCCGGGAGCCGTCGGAGCGGGAGCTGATGGCGCTCGGGTAAGCGGCGCTCGGGAACCGCACCCAGGGCGCCCTCAGGGACAGCCTGTGGGTGCCGGGACACCCGGCGGGGCTGGCAGGGTGGGAGCTGTGGATTGCGGGGTGAAATGAGGGATGGGGTAACGCGGGGTCTGTCGGAGCGAGGCGCCCAAAGGGCTCCGTGTGTGCTGCGGCCCCTCGGAGAAGCCCAGCGGGGCAGGGCTGAGAGGCTGGCACAAGGGACCGGGAGAAATAAAGAATAGTTAGAAAACCGGGAGCGCAGACACACGGTTCGAATGTAGAGGAAAGCTGGTGGCAGGGGTCCAGCTTCCGTCAGGGAACCTTGGTAGCCTTGAAGCCATTGCCATCGGATAGAGAATTCCAAAAGGTGCCTGGGGCTTCAGGAGGGAGAGCGGCGGACAATTCACAGCCACTCCGAGGAGGACATCGCGCTCACCGAAAAGCAAAACCCAGGAGCATAAAGGAAGGCAGAAGGTCGCAACAGACCTTGTTCCCTGTCTGATGTGTCTCACCCGTTTTGTCCGCCAGTTAGTTTTGGATTTTACCGGAGAGAGGCTTGGGTCACTTTGTCAGCGGCTGCATTGCCGTGCAGAAACACGGGCTGGAGGAGCAGCACAGGTGGGCGCGGGCAGGGCAGGATCGGTGGCAGCAATGCAAAGGGGAGGCAAAGCAGAAGAGAGGCCAGCGATCATTCTGACAAAGCAAAAAGGCTCTGGTGTCGCCTCTGCATTCAAAAGGTGAAAAAAAGTAAAGGTGTTTTGCTTCCTGAATACTTGTGGACTCGGACCAATTCATTGCTTATTTTCGTGGTTCATTAACTTAGTGAACAAACTGGAGTGCAACAAAATAGCTTGGAATTACTATTTCCACACTGGTGCTACTTTCCCGTATTGAAAAGAACCTTTTAATGAAATGCCTGTTAATTGAAGCACATAACAGGTATGAGATTAAGTAAAGTCACTTTGCAGTGGTACCCAGAGTAGCCCATTATATACATTTTCTTCACATCTGTGAGATTACGCTCATCCTAAAACAGTATCTATAGGAAAGAAGGAAAGAAAAATTAGTTGCAGCTGTTGTGGGAAGCATGATTCCCAGTTACCAGACTTTTATTGATTTCCATAATGTGGTCTGAGTTAATATACGCCAGTAACATGTGCCTATAAACAGCAAGGAGTTCATCCTCATAGACAGTCTTGTAGAAATGCAGCTTGATGTTGAGCTTAATGTGGTTTCCATCAGAAGGAAGGAGTACGGATAAGCAGGCTACAAATATGCATTTTTAAAGCTGTACCTGGTTTATTTTACTTCCACTTTAATGGAAAACCTAAACTCTTCCACAGAATACTAAGCATCTCCTTCAAGGAAGTGTGTTGAGTTAAATGCATAAAATTTGAATAAGCAATGCCAGGCAAAGATTCCCTTCAAATTATTAAACAAGGCCCTTGCTTTTCAGCTAGTACTAAAGCCACTTTTCTTCTCTTTTTTTGCCTAAAAATGCAAAAGAAGTCCTCATGCAGCAGACATTCTTGTAGCATAATCTGAAAGAATGTAAATACCTTTTCAGCTGTGACAAGTAGGTCTATCACTCTCCAGACCATACAATGAAATTTTCAGTCATCACAAGGATTTTCCATCCTAAACTTAGTCCCATACTCTCTCAGTGCAAAGTTCCCCTGACAGCTGATGTCCAGCATAACTGAGACCCCGTTCTGGTGAGGAGTGTGTGTCCAACAGAGACAATGATCATTCAAATGAGAGGCAGCTTCAACATTCACATACCTCTGTGGGGGAATTTGAGGCAGTTTATTTTAAAGCTTCTGCTTTCTGGTGCAAAAATCAAAGAAGTTGGATAAGGTTTAAAGAAGTGTGAAATGGGAAGGACTTTACTCTTAAGAGGCCAAGTACCAGGATATGTTCACAGTTTTTCAGGTTAGCTGCTCAACAGAATGAAAAGTTGTCAGCAATGTAGTGAAAATTCAGATTATAGTCAGCTTCGTGTTATTGATGTGTATTGATATGTGGATCTAGTGCTTAATGAAAAGGAAGATCAAAGTAGAACACGTTGTTGAAAACTTGTTGCTTCACTCATTAGTTTTGTCCCTAAATCTACCGAGATGTTTAAAAGGGAACACTGAAGTTTGCCAAAAGAGACGTAAGCACCTTGGCTTAAAAGAAAAAGGAAACTGGCAATGGAATTCTTCTCTGAAGGCCTCGTTGGTTATTCCTGGGGTCAATACATTTTCCAGTTGCCTTTGCTGCTGTTAGAGCTGAAAGCACAGCTGGATACTGCAGCATGGAGCTCCTGTGGCTGAGCACGTACTGCGTGAGCTTGGGGAATTCCGCTTTGCAGTTATTTGCGCAAGAGACGAGAATGTGGAGTATCTCGTCATCTGAGTAATTACAGGCTGGTCTGGTAGCACAGTTTCCATCCCAGGACAGCATAGTTTGAGTTACACTGTTTGTCTAAAGGGAAAGGCACAAGGTAAGAGGAAACAAATTTTTTGTAGCCTTTTTTCCTCCTATAATCCAAACTTCCTTTGTCACCCCTTGCAACAGAGCTTTTATGCTCTTCAAGGTCTGACAATATCATTACAGATGATATTTGTAAGGCTGGACAATACATTTCATGCTTAGTTTTAGTAACAGAAGATAAATTAAGCCACAGGCCTAAATCAGGTGATAATAAAATTGAGGAACTCAGGAACATGTTAGACTGAAACAGGGTAAGCGGCCATAAGAATTTTTTTCATCTCTATTTTCTAATTTAAGCAAGATAGAATTAAAGTGACCAGAAAGTGGGCCAAATAATGGGTGAAAATCAGAATGAAGGCCGTTGAAAGAAGGGGGAGAGAAAATGGAAGTGAAAAGCAGAAGCTGAACTAGTGAAAGTCTATAGTTAGAAGACAAACCTTAAGACTGGATACAGTGATGTTATTTCATCTTATTTCTATTTTAAAATTATTTTTCCCCATATAATGGCATCCATGTATTCCAACAAAGTACTTTACTCAGTTTTGTGATTAAGTGTTTCTGTGTAACACATTGAAAGGATGTCTAAAAAATACCAATTTGTAATACACCTGTAACTTCTGTCTCCGCATTCTTGCCCTTTTGGAGATTCTCTAGAGCTCTGTCAACTGATGCATCATTAAAAATATGGCCAAAACTTCACTTTTAGCGATATGAGGCACAGAGAACCCTTTTGCAATTTTCAGATGATGGACAATGCTTCTAGGGTGTGATATTCGGAAAAAAAATTTTTAAAATCCCAATCTACTAAACTTGACAGATAAGAGCTAGAAGTTGCTGAAATACAGAGTGCCAAAAATAGAGAGCTAGTGAGTCAGTTTTACGGTCATTTTTGGATGTTATACAGTTTGCACATAAAAATGGCTCTGAAGAGAATTATCCAAGTCACTCTGCATTCACCCTTTCATGGATGAATGTTTGTGTTCTTTGTGTATTCTGTTTTTGTTAAAAAGTTTATCCACCTGATGCCAACTACAAGTTTATCCAGCAGCACCTACTTATACAGGCAGATTTTTGCAAAATATCCACATAATTTCTTTGAAAACAACATTATCAGAAATGACAGATGCCATATCTAAGGGCTCTCATCCGTAGGGAACACAGAAATGAAGTTTCATTAACATTTTTCATTGGAACAGCTTAAGTTGTTAAAGAATGAATGAACGTTTTTGAGGATGATGTTCTAACCTGAAGAGGGAGTTTCCCACCCCAAACTTTGCTGTAACATATTCCTGATCTTCACCACAGTGCAGATAGCTCTAGTCACCGCATTAACTACACAGAGACCTTCTTAAGAAGAGGTTTTAATGTGAGTGCATCCTGTTCTGGAGTTGTGATGATTAGCACAGCTGCAGGGGCACAGCTGGCCAGCACAGACATGGCTTGTACTGCAGCAGCCACCAGCTTATTCCATGGGGAAACCCCACTGGTGACTGGAGGGGCAGATCTTCAGGGCAAGGCTGTGGGCTCTGATGAATTTGGGCATTCTGGGGTGCTGGGTGTCTCGTTTCCTTCTCCTTCCTGTAAAAGCTGTCAGTAAAGTCCTTCCTCTGTGCTATCACCACTGCAGTGTGACCTAAAGAATAGGCTGATATCTGAAATTTTTTTTTTTTTTTCAAAGGGTAGTTAAAGTGATCTCACTGGCTGTGCTTGCCCATCCTAAGACATGCTTTCACTGGCTATTCCAAAGAGCAGGAAGAGTGGCATGGTCATTCAAGAACACACACTGATGACACAAACATGCTTACATGGACAGGATAAAGAGATTTAATGTCATTCAGTATGAAGTTAAAGTAACAAGAATGGATAAATGACAGCAGCTATAAACTCTGAGCCTGAGATTGCTAGTCAAATTGTAGAAAAGGAACCCCAAAAAGTTGACCACACTTTTCTTCTTTTTTAATAGAAGAAATGAAATAATCAGGAAAGAGAAACCTCCCAGAAGTATGTATACATATCAGGAGGGTGTACAAGGCCAAGGGCAGCCAGAAGAAGTGGCTTTGAAGCAGGGAAGGAATTTCATCTGTCTTTCTTCTTGTGTTTCTCAGAGAAATCTCAATCAAGAACCTCAGGCAATTTTTACACTACTGATGATTTTCAGTCTGAAAGGTGTCAAAGTACAGAGCATATTTCTGGATTTGTTTTGTAGTGAACACAAGACTCTATAAAGATGACTTTTGGAAAGACCTTCAGAAACATTCTGATTATCCAACATTATCCACTATGTTCAAATCCAAAGATTTAAGACAATTCAGCTCTGTGAAGGACTTTCTAGGGGCTTCAAAGAGATGAGTGTTTGTAAAGCATTTTAATTTCCTTAATGTCTTGTTTGAAGATGGCATGAAGGTAGATACAGTATTGTGTTTTGTATCACCAGTTTCCTGCTCCAGATGTAACTCAGAAGACAACCAAAACTTCAGCTTGAAGGTGGATTGCCTTTTACAGTTTTGCCAAGTAACTTCCATCTTGATTTGCCTGCCAGTTTCAAAGAACTGCATAAAGGTTTTTTTCTGAGACAGA
This sequence comes from Buphagus erythrorhynchus, assembly GCA_013400855.1. Classification (NCBI taxonomy): domain Eukaryota; kingdom Metazoa; phylum Chordata; class Aves; order Passeriformes; family Sturnidae; genus Buphagus; species Buphagus erythrorhynchus. The sequence goes on along the minus strand of VZTT01074231.1, from coordinate 12,429 downwards.
TAAATTGAAGGATTCACCCTGTGAAAAATACTTACATTTACCTGAAGTATACCTAGTAGTGTCTAACCACAGTACTGTTTGGGTTTACTTCTAGTCTTGGTGATTTCTACTTGTACTGTCAGCTCAGGCTTGATTGTGAGAGTAGACTGCATAGGTGTGTATTTATTTGCCTTCCTGGTGGCCTGTGGTACCAATTCTAAATTTTCTACAGCATTTTAATATTTTACCTGTGTTTGTGCAAGAGGAACAAAGTTTGTGTGACCATTTTCACAGTGGAATATTGAAGTAACCTGACCAAACCATCTGTCACAGTCAGGAAGAGAAAAACACCAAAACTATGTGTGACAGTCCCTTTGACACCGCGATCTGCATTACTGTCTCCCATCCACTTCTATTTTTTGAGCTGAACAAGAGGAACACAGAAACATTTGAGGCATTTTTGTCTGATACAGCATATTTAGGCAAGAAACTGGTGTAGCCTTGTCGGCAAAGTTTTAAAAGTGCACTTTCAAACAATATTATTTTCCCAGTTAAGGGTTTTGTTGTTGGTTTCTGGTTGACCTATGTATTTTTTTGCATGGTAGTAACATTTCATTAGTCACTGGCCTTTTATGTTTAAAGAGAGTGGATTTAAACACAGCATTTTAACTTAAGTGACTTCTCTTTCAAAAGTTTAGTAAAAGGGCATTTTTTATAGAAATAAGGTAACGACGCAGTTACGAGCAACCTCAAACTAAATTTGCCTCCTTTGTCACACTAACCTCTCACAGATTTTCTCAACATCTGCTTCTTTTGCACAGAAGTGAGCCAAGTAGTGTTACAAGATCCCACCCAAAACACAGTGCTGCATTCTCAGCTGCAGGTCTGGCCATGCCGATACGATCCTTCCCACATCAGGGATGATCTGACCTTTGCCTGTTACTTACTTGGGCAGTGAATCCCAAAGCGGATTTTGGCTAACAGGTGTTCCAGAGGATGACACTTTGATCTTTAAGTGTTCATTATTTTATTCTACTGTGTAGATGGACCACATTCTAGAGCCAAAGCTCAATACCCTGCCTGTATTGAGTTTCACATGGATCTTCTCTTCCTCTGGGTTAACAGTCTGGAGTCTCTCATAAAGCAATTTATCAGCCAGCTGGCCTTTGAAATAGGCAGCCGTCCAAATTCAGAGTTAAAGCTTTGTGTGAGATGCCAAGTTCAGTGGAAACTTGGGATGAACAGCTAAGGAGAAAGAAGATACAATTACACCTGGTTTCATTTCGAAGACTGCCATGATACAAGTTCTGGAAAGTGCTGTGATGGCACTTCTGCTTTCAGTGAAACTGTGTTTCTTTGCCTGAGGCAGTGCCAGAATTTGTTCCCAATGCTACAGGCGTTTTAAAGGAAGGGAAAAGTGACCTGGCACCACTCCACATACAGACAAGGGAAGCTTGCTCGCAGCAGAGCCTTGGATGTAGTATCCCTCCCTCCTTCTGCTCCAGAGCCTTGTGTATATGGGCGTGGCTATGGTTATTATTATGTGCCTTGCAGGATTGCAGCTCCAACCTTTTATAGCTCCAGCTTTTTGTGTTCACTCTCAGGTTCATTTCCAGTGATATCTTTGTCTCTTGTAAAAATTGGGTGTTTCCATTGTGGAACATTCGGAATGGAAACAAACCCGTAAACTGCACTTCCTGGACTTCTTAGCAGGATCTTTTTCCTGTGAAGTCCTTGCAAAACTTTTCATATAAAAATGAAGTTAATTTTCACTGAAGATAAATTTAAATAGTGTTTAGATGTTTTACTTTGTTGCTTGGATCACACCTGGCTGAGAGGCAGTAACAGCAATATATCTTAATTTTCACTGAAATTCTGTCAGTTAATTTTGATCCCTTTAATTCTAAGCTTAGGCAAGCATGTTTAATTGCAGATCTTGGCAGTGAAGATGCATTGCGGGAAATACAGAGTTTATGAGGAGTTTAAGCTCTGCCTGTTTGCCCAGAAGAGGAAGTGTACCAAAGAATATACAAATGTCAGGAAGTACAGCTTCTGAAAATAGACAAAGGATTCTGTGTACCCCCAAAACTGCTTTCACCTTATCAGCACAAACCTGGAGAATTTGTTGCTCATGCAAGTAAAATTTGCAGGGTTTTTAGATCCAGCAAAGCAGTCAGCTGCTTGTACACAGCTTTGCGTTAACAAAATATATTTTTTTGACTGTGTCAAAAGGAGGCCACTGCAAGGGGCACAGATCTGGGTAAACTGGGTGCCTGTGATAAGGGTGGTAACTCAAAATTGTAGAGGAAGGACTGCAACTAACACTGCTTTTTTCTAACCCTGCTCCAAAAAGCAGCAGAGGCCAGCAAAGAGCAGAGTGAAGGATGTTTTAACCCCTTGTGTCTCCCCAGGTGGTACCATGGCAATCTCACCCGGCACGCAGCAGAAGCGCTGCTGCTCTCCAATGGGCAGGATGGGAGCTATCTTCTGAGGAAGAGTAACGAAAGGGAAGGTTTGTACTCCCTCTCTGTAAGGTAGGCTATGGGCAGAGTGAGCTAATCTAATGCTGCACTTACTTCCATGTTTGAATGTCCCATGCATTACAGGGTTGTTTTTTTTCCTAGGCCTTAAACTATTTTTAAATACATTCCTATTGGTATAATCCCACTAAATGACATTTTGCCAGAGGAAAAAATTGGATTGGATTTCACAACTGCTCTAATTTTTCCAAATTATGAATTAATCTTACTGGGAGAAAACATGATTCTATAGAATGGCTGTAAATTTTCAGTCTGTGCAATAGAAATCTGCATGTCAGTTAAAAGAGCTCAGCTGGTGGGAGTAGAAAAGTTTTATGATGAGGACAGCAGCAAACATTTAACTGGTGCTAACCTTACTAGTTTCTGAATCCCTGTATAGGAACCATCATCTCTGAAGGATGATCCAGTGTTTGACTGCCTGGTTTTACTCCTCTGTTCTGTGCTAAGGTTCAGTCTTAGCCAGGTCTGTGTGACTATATTAAATAGCATCTTGTGCATGATCCATGTCAGGGCCTTGAAGTCAATTGCTGCAATTTAGGACGCAACTCTTCAGGATACAGCCAATACAGAGCAGAGGAAGGCCAGCCCGGTTACTTCAATACTGAATCACATTTGAAGAATCTCCCAGAAGGAGAGAAGCCACAACATTTTAGCGAGGCAACCTAAGGATACATATATTAGACACACAAGGCAGTCCCTGCACATCAGCTGGGTGGGGGTAACCAGCCCTAAAAACATTTGTAGCCTTTGGCAACTGTGTGATACAAGCAGCCTCTAGACCAAAATTTTAAGGTAGTGCATGCAAGCTCATTCCTGCTGCAAACTAAGCCTCTGAACAATTTGTGGCCACAACTCAGCTGATCATTGTAACTTTTGAAAGTCACTTTGTGTAATGCTGCTGGCTATTTACACCCCCGACAGGAGCACAGCAAATGCCCTTGAGATTGTGGATTTCTGCATATTCAGTACCAGGAGCTGTTACAATTTGGAAGAGTGGTTGCTTGGGAACTGAGGAAAGTCCAATTTGCACATACCCTGTTCCCCAGGAAAGACAATGATGAGGTGTTTCACCCATTTCTGACAGAAGATCTAGGAGCAAGTGGGCCTATAAACACATTGTTGAAATTATTACCAGTATAGGCAGCCCTTTATACAAAGGGTGCCCAACAGATCTGAAGGTGATGTATATGTATCTTGAAGGTAGTTTTAAAGGGCGTTCAGGAAACAACCTATAGTAATAAACCAAAATTTAAATAGTTCTTTTAATAGGAAACAGAAGTGTTAGTTAATGGAAATAAATTTGCTGCTTTAACAGATTCTAGCCTTAGAAGACCTACAGAAGTCCATTTCAGGCCCATTTCAATCTCTTGTTCAGCTTTTCATTTAGCAAGAATTACTTACTGCATTGCCATATGAACTGAATAGCCCAGTCTGAAGTTTGATCTTTTATTCTGTTCTGTTAGTTTCTGTTTCTTTTTCTGGTGGTACATCTCCTTTGAATACTGATTTTTATTTTAAAATGTTTTAAAATTTTTCTACTGGTTAATGTTAAGTTTTCTTTCAGTTTTTTGACTAATATTAAAACTTAATTTTAGAATAGGTAATTCAATTTTGTTCTGAAACATTTCTGTAGAAAGGATAACTTCAGCAGTTCTAGCTGTCATTTTCCTTCTGTCCTAAAATATCTTCTGTAGGTTTTGCTTTATTTTCTGCCTCAGCCTTACAAGGAACTTTGGTCAAGATTATAGTTTGGGGTTTTTCAAGGAAAAAAATGCTTAGCCATCCCTTGAGGTTTTTATTGACAGCTGTAGGAAGAGAGATCACTTAATGACTGAAATCCCCTCCCCCAGCTACATAAGTTTGAAAAGGAAGTAGGAAGCAGAGTAGAATTTACTCTCATTGCAACATTGTCTTGAGAAATTAAACAAAAAGATGGAAAGCCTTGTAATTGCAGCAGTCACAACAGCTCTTCCCTGGAATGGAGCATTTGCACTTGGCTTGCTGTGCCCCAGCTGACTGTAGCACAAAACATGTGGGAGGCCCATAGAGGTATCTTCTACAGTATCATAAATACTGTTCAAAGATAAATGTTTAAATACCTGTTTGAAATCATAATCTTCTTTGGAAGTGGCAATAAACAATGAAAGAGACACTGGTAATTCATTTTCTTTACCACATTTTTTCAGTATATTTGCTATATAAATTTTCCCTCAGTTTACTCAACTATTTTGGATGCTAGTAACATTAACAAAAGTAACTTTTTCACTGGAGAAATACTTGCAATAAGTGCTTCACTGTCTTTTGAAGTCAAAATAATCACCCACCCAGGAAGTGAGACCTTGCACACTTCTCTAAATGCCATCAGGTTTCATAAACAAAAGCTGTTACTTCCCTTACAGAACAAGGACCTTGGTTCATGTTTGTCAGTGCCCATCCTAGTGGAACAAATCACCCAAGTATAGAGACAAAGCAAACAAATTCTAAAGCCCTAGATATTTAAAACTAGGTTATTAAACCCCTGTTTGGGTGCAAAATGGAGGCAGCCTATTTTTCAAAGGGAAACAGAAGACTTTTTCAGTGAGATTGGGATGCTACTTGAAAAGCAAGACACATACTGAGCACACCTTTGAGACTGAAGTCCAGTAAGTGAAAGGATTTCATCTTATTTTGGCAGAAGGCTTGAAATCTCTTTTGTGAGTCTTTTTGCTGATGCAAGAGTTAAATT
>VZTT01074228.1:10580-24467 GCA_013400855.1 Buphagus erythrorhynchus | reverse complement strand
GGGGGGAATCTCCAAACGGTGAAAGGGGTGAGGAAAGCGGGGATGTCCCCAAATCACCCGGGGACAGCGGGATGTGCCCACAGGGTGAGGAGGGCGAGGGCTGGACCCCACTGCCACTCCTGAAACTCTGGTCTGGCCACCGAAGGAATCGAGGGGACAAGGAGGTGACAATCAGTGAGCACCGGGGACAAGGGGGTGACAACCAGCGAGTGTCCCGGACAGGGGGTTCAGGCTGTGGGGGGCTTTGCATCGCTCTTTGGGGAGATCCAAGGGAGGGATTGACACTGGTGCCACCGCTCAGCGCCCACCCTGAGCCACAAGTGACCCCTGCCCCCCCCGTCCCCCGTGTCCCCCCAGGCTGCTGAACGAGAGCGAGAAGCGCCCGTTCGTGGAGGAAGCCGAGCGGCTGCGGGTGCAGCACAAGAAGGATCACCCCGACTACAAATACCAGCCCCGGCGGAGGAAGTCGGTGAAGAACGGGCAGGCGGAGCAGGAGGAGGGCGCGGAGCAGACCCACATCTCCCCCAACGCCATCTTCAAGGCGCTGCAGGCAGACTCGCCCCAGTCCTCCTCCAGCATCAGCGAGGTGCACTCGCCCGGGGAGCACTCGGGTAGGTGCCCACGGAGCCTCCGGGGGGCACGGCACGGCTGCACAGAGCTCAGCCCAAGCCGGGCTCAGGTTGGGGTTGGGTGTGGGGGGCAAAGGAAAGAGCCAGGAATGGGGTGAGCAGGGGGAGAGGTGCCCACGAGCTGTGCCCGTAGCCTGGGCACACAAATCCTCACCCCAGTGTGCCACTGCAGCCACTTCCTCCTGTTGGCCTGTGAGAAACACGAACCCCTGCTTTTTAAAAACCCAAAAACCACCCCAAAGCCGTGGCCCTGCTGCCCCTCAGATCTGAGGGTGGTGCTGATGGGGCTGGGCTCTGTGTCCTTCACACCTGTACCTGTGTGTGTGACCCACGGACCGCGGGTGACCCGTTCACAGCATTGTCACCCCCGTCACACCTTCACCCCTCTCCTTCCTCCCCCAGGCCAGTCCCAGGGGCCCCCCACGCCCCCCACCACCCCCAAGACGGACCCACAGCCGGGCAAGCAGGACCTGAAGCGGGAGGGCCGCGCTCTGGGCGAGGGTGGCCGGCAGCCGCCCCACATCGATTTCCGCGACGTGGACATCGGCGAGCTCAGCAGCGACGTCATCTCCAACATCGAGACCTTCGACGTCAACGAGTTCGACCAGTACCTGCCACCCAACGGCCACCCGGGCCAGCCAGGCCAGGTCACCTACACGGGCAGCTACGGCATCAGCGGCGCGGCGGGGACAGCGGCGAGCGCTGGCCACGTGTGGATGGCCAAGCAGCCGCCAGCGGCGCAGCCACAGCCGCAGCTGCCGGCGCTGGGCACGGAGCAGGGCCCGCAGCAGCAGCAGCAGCAGCAAAGGACGCACATCAAGACGGAGCAGCTGAGCCACAGCCACTACAGCGAGCAGCAGCAGCACTCCCCGCAGCAGCAGCAGCAGCAGCAGCTGAGCTACGGCTCCTTCAACCTGCAGCACTACAGCTCGTCCTACCCCAGCATCAGCCGCGCCCAGTACGAGTATGGGGAGCACCAGGGCTCCTCGNGGAAGATCGGAAAAGCGGCAAGAATGAGTTGCCTCGGACTGGTTCGGTGTTTGAAATTGAGATAATTGGAAAAGACGCTCGCGTGGAAGCTGGCGGGGAGGAGAGAGCGCCTCGAGCCTTCTGCACTACAGCATCCTCCAGGACCCGCTCCCAGCCCCGAAATTTGGGACAGACTTTGCCAAGGACTGGACTTGAACTCTGCTTCTTCCAGCGTGGAGAGGAGATTTCCACCCAACCCGCCCGGCTGGCTCCTTCTCTGGACTTTTGTAATGATTTTTTTTTTTTTTTAGCGGTGATTAAAAGAAAGACAAAAAAAATTTTAAAAAGAAGAAAAAAAAATGGGGGGTAAAAGAGAAAACTCAGAGTCCTCTGTGAGGAATATTCTCTATTTTAAATATTTTTAGTATGTACTGTGTATGATTCGTTACCAATTTGAGGGGATTTATACCTATTTTTTAGAGATGTTTTTGGAAATGCTCTTATTTTTCCAACAGCTAAAAAAGAAATGACACTTAGTGGAGCAGCCCTAGGTTTTCTTGCAGAGGTATTTTTGTATAGAGAAGTGTCTTTTTTTTTTTTTTTTTTGCTCTAAAAATGAAACTAAACCAGCGTGCTCTGCCCTGGGAACCCAGCACCGGGGCAGGGACCAGCATGGGAGAGGCTTTATTTTTCTAACTCGTAGCAAAACCAGCCAGGAGGAGAACTTCACTTTATTTTTTAATAACCTTGAGCCTTAAAAGAAAAACAAAAAGAGGAAGAAAAAAAAAAGAAAAATGGATGGAGCAGCCCCCAAGTGCTGCTGAGAAGCCTTAAAGAGCCCCGTGATAATCACTGGCCCCGGGCTGGGGCTGAGCCCGACCCCTCCGGGCTGGCCCAGGGTGCCAAACCCAGCCAGGGGCTCCCCTCTGCCTGGGACACGTCACAGACCCTTTAAATTATTTATTTGGGGGAGAAGAGCAGCTTTTAATCACAGTTTTCCTTGGGTTTTGTTGTTTCCATCTCCCCTCCAGGTCCTTTCAGAAGCGTTGCATGAGTGGGAGCATTATTTGGAAGGTGACCGTGCCTGTTAAATTATGGTCTGAAACTGTAACCAGTCCTTTATTTATCTCTTTAATTCCTTTTGGTTGTTGTTGTTATTATTATTATTATTATTCTTTTTGGAATCTGTGTCCTGGGTTTGTACAAACTTTTTGCTCTTCCTTTTTTTTTTTTTTTTTTAATTTTGTTTATTTGAGGTTTTGTTTTTTTGTTTTTCTTTTGCCTTCGAGGGGAAACTGGAAGAAAAAAAAAAAAAAAAAGAAAAATGAGATTTGTACAAACTAAAGATTGCAAATGTAGCGGATCACTGAATCATTTGCCTTGTTTCCTGCCTCAGCTCTCTGGGACACACGAGCTCGTGCGAGGACGAGCCCCACACCCCAGCCCTGCTGCAGGGGTGGCACCGTTTTAGCCTTCAACCCCCCCAAAAAACTGCCTGGGAGAGCTGGGGGGACACTGATTTTTGGTGAAGCTGTGGCTGAACAGTTAAGGATTGCTTTTTAAAAAAGACAGCAGACTTTTTTTTTATTTAAAAAAAAAAATGATATATTTGTTAATTTTTTTTTTTTTTTTTAGGGATTCAGTAGGAGAAAAAAAAAAAATCTTAAAGCACTCTTATAATATGGCATCTTTCTATTTCTGTATAAAAGCAGATCTTTTTAAAGTATTTCTGTAACTTAAAAGACCTGTCCTTTAAATCATATTTTGTCTTTAGGTAAGTTTGGTTTGGTTTTGGTTGCAAGATCCTTCTCTTTGTGAAACTTACCTTTTTTTTTTTGTTTTGGTTTGGTTTTTTTTGTATATTATTGTTTGCAATAAATATACATTGTATCAAAAGTTCCACCTGCCCCAGGTGTGGGATTTATGATCAGGGTTTGTTATCAGGATTTTTTTAATCAGGATTTTTTTATCAGCCTCCAGGGGACACGGAGTGCTGGATGGGTTTGGGGTGTCCCCCCTCCTTTACCCCAAGCTCAGCCATCTCAGAAAACTCAGAGCCAGGAAATAAAAGAGATTGGAGAGGGACAAATCCAGACTGGCCAGCTCAGGGTGTGACCCCCAAAGGGGACACCTGAGCTCCAGTTGTCCCCAAATTTTGCTGGCTCTGCCCTCCCCTGGGCTCTCTGCTTGATTTCTCCACGAGGTGAGGAGAAAGGAGCGACCCCAGGGGTTTGGGCTTTCAGGTCATCTTTTAAAAACTGCTGAAATCCTCCCAAAAACCCCAGTTCTGCCAAGCAGGACCTAGACCTGTGTCACCTCAGGGATCAATGTCCCCTGTCCCTCCCCAGGAAGGAATGACCCTTCTGGCTCAGCCCAGCACTGATTTTTCCAATCAAACCCATCCCAAATCAATCCCTGCTCCAGCCCTGCCCTGCTGGGGCTCTGGAGCAGCTCAGGCCAGGCTTTGTCACCTCCCTCATCCCTGCAAGGCCACAGGTTCCACCTGGGAAAACTTCTGTAAAAATATCCCAAATTCCCGCTGGAGCTGCAGCTGCTGTGGGGCTGCTCTGGGACACCCGGAGAAAGAAAAGCCTGGGAATAAATGGGATTGGAGAGGGACAAATCCAGACTGGTCAGCTCAGGTGTGACCCCAAGGGGACACCTGAGGTCTGGCTGTCCCCAAATCCTGCTGGCTCTGCCCTCCCCGGGGTCTCTGCTCTGACCTGCCCCATTCAGGGCTCACTTCCAGGAGCCAGGTGGAGATTTTTTATCCCCCTTGGAATCTTTTCCCTGGCTGGAAAACCCCTGTGCTCCCATCCTGCAGCCCCAGAGCTGCACAAACCCTCCACACCTCTGCAAAGTCTTTTACACTTCGGCCGGGTTCCCGAGGGGACTCATTAACTCTGAGCATTAATTGGGGTCAGTGTCACTCTGCTGTGCCGTGTGGGAACACTTTGATCCCAGACATTTCTCCTCCCTGCCCCACTCGGACTTTGCCCTCTGCAAGTTTTGGCCTGGCTGCTTTTTTTGGGATAAAAGAACAAGCACAGCTCCCGTTTTTAGGGAGATCAGCGAGGCCACAGCGCTGCAATTCCATAGGGCAGAAAATGTCTTTCCCAGCGGGTGGGATGGGCTGGAAAAGGGCCCAAAATTAGGGACAGACAGTGCCTGACCCTGCAGGGGTGGGGGCCAGGAGGGACCTTTCTCATCCCACCCCAGTGGGAGCGGGGCACATCCCAGCGGGATTCCTTCTGGAATTCCATCCCACCCCAGCCCTGCTCAGCTCCCCTCTCTCCCCCTTTCCAGAGCCGGCTCCACCTTCCCAGCAGAAGCATCCCGGGGATTTCTTCCTCGCAAAAACCCCAAAAGAGCAAAGCTCCTGCCCCAGCCTGGCCCTGCCGTCCCGTTCTCTCCTTGCTTTTGGGGTGGACTCGGAACTTTTGGGTTCCACTGGACAAAGCCGAGCCGGGCACGGGGCAGCTCCGGCCTCGGGGGGGGACACCCAGGGAGGGGAGAACGCTGGAAATCCGCCCAGCTTCGGGAAAAAGCAGAGCGGGAGGGGTGGGGAGGGAAATCATGGGCGCAGGGAACTCTGACAATGCTGCAGGGCAGGTTTGAGCGCCGCAGATAAGGGAGGGTGCGGGGACAGATGCGCGGCGAGGCGGCTGCAGGGCTGGGGGGCGGGGGGCACCGGCAGAGCCCCCCAAATTCCCGCAGAAAGTCGGGATGGGGGTGGGCAGAGCGAGGCTGAGCCCTGGCCCCTCGCCCTTGCGCAGGGCCGGGAGGAATTGGGTTTTTTTTTCATCAGTTCTTGGGGGGGGAAATGAGCGCTGATAAAAACAAATAAAAGGAGGAGGAAGTTTCCAGGCGCAGCCCCGCTCCCTGCGACATCCCGGCTCTCCGGGATCGCTGTCAGCTGCTCCCTCTGGGAGATGAATTTCGCTTTTTTAAAATTTTTTTTTTTTTTTTCAGCCAGCTGTTGGTGCTGACATCGCCTTGGAGCCGGGGCTGTGTCCCGGAGAGGAGGAGACGGCAGGAGCCGCGCCGGAATACCGGGATGCGGGGATGAGGGAATGCGGGGATGGGATGCGGGGATTTGGGGGTGCCAGGATGCCGGAATGGGATGCAGGGATTCAGGGATGAAGGGATGGGATATTGCTGGGATGCGGGAATGCGGGGATGGGATGGGGGGATTTGGGGGTGCCAGGATGCCGGAATGGGATGCAGGGATGTTGGGATGCGGGAATGCAGGGATGGGATGCGGGAATGCCGGAATACCGGGATGCTGGGATGCGGGGATGGGATGCGGGAATTTGGAGGTGCCAGGATGCCGGGATGGGATGCAGGGATGTTGGGATTCAGGGATGCCTGGATGGGATTTTGGGAAGTTGGGATGTTGGGATGCAGGGATGCCGGGATGCCGGGACGGGATTTTGAGATTTTGGGATGCAGGGACGCCGGGATGGGATGCAGAGATGCCGGGATGTTGGGATGCAGGGACGCCGGGACGGGATGCTGGGATGCTGGGATGTTCGGATGTTGGGATGTCGGGATCTGCAGCGCTCAGGGAGGAGCGGGGATGCACATCCCGGGAGGTTCTGGGATCTCCCTCTGCCCTTCCCAGCTCCCGCAGGCAGGAGGAGATTTCTAAGGAGTGAAAGTTTCCCCGCAGTTGGGATTTGTTTCCCACTGGATCACGCTCAGCCCCCGGCAGGGAATTGATATCCCAATTCCAGGGGAAAACCCCACGGGGATCGGCACCCTGCAGTGTCCAGATCCAGCACCCAATATCCAAATTTCAGGGGAAAATCCATGGGGATTTGGACCCTGCAAAGTCCAGAACCCCCACCCAAAATCCCAATTTCAAGCCCCATGGGGATCTGCACCCTACAAGGTCCAGATGTGCCACCCAAAATCCCAATTTTAGGGGAACACTCCATGAGGATTTGGACCCTTCAGTGTCCAGATCCACCACCCAAAATCCCAATTTCAGTGCCTGAGTCCCCACACCAGAATTTCTCCCATCTGGAAAGGATTTAACCCTCAGCTCCCGAGGTGACAGCTCAGATGTGCTCCCCCAGCCCAGCGCAGGTAGGACAGAGTTTCTGTCCCCTCCCAGATGTGTCAGAAGGAAAAAAAAAATCAGTTTTACATCTGATTTTCCTGCTGCCAGCGCGGGGATTAATTACACACCTCGTCTGGGCAGAGCCCAGCTATCACCATGCAGAGTCTCGCTCCATAAATTTTCAGCTGCTAATAATAAGGCTGGACAGGAGTTTTAAAGCTTCAGTAGACAGTTTACAATTAACCTACTCCTGTCAGCTGGAAAATCACCTTAAAATGGGATTCCAGTTCACGTCTGAGTCGCTTGGAGTGAGAGTTTCGCTTTCTGGGAGTGAGAAACTGCCCTGGAAATGCAGGGAAAGCACCGGGCAGAGCCTGGGGAACGCTCCAGGGGCGGTTTCAGCTCAGAACTGACCTGAAATTCTCCCAATATCAGCGCAGATTTCCCCAGGGATGCCACGGGACTGCCAGCCCAGCCCTTGGAAGCTGGAAATCAGCTCCATGAGTCTGGGAGCTCCTCAGGCTCATCCCAAGCAAGATTTTTTATCAAGGAGACAAAGCGCACCTTGGATTTAGCAGCTGAGGGAGAGGAAAATGTGGATTTTGAAGCCCCAAACTACCAGAGATGCTCAAGGAATGACAAAAACAGAGCACAGGATGCACCCCCCTCACCAACCCCACTGCTTCCTGATCCTCCAAAGGGTTTTTCCAAGTTGGGAGGTTAATTCCATCAGCTGGAGCCACCATCCCCAGCTGAGCCAGGGGTGACCAGGACACCCCTGGAGCTCAGGGTGTCTGACACCCTCTGCTCCCTCTTCTAGCAGCTCACTCACCACTTTTAAAGATAAAAATCATCCTAAAAGGAAAATATGGACTTTTACTGCGAGGGAGGGGAGGCTCTGGAATAAAATTCCCAGAGAAGCCGGGGCTGCCCCATCCCTGGAAGTGTCCCAGGAGCAGCCTGGGATAGGGGAAGGTGTCCCTGCCATGGCAGGGCTGGGGATGGATGGGATTTCAGGTCCCTTCCCACCCAAACAATTCCATTATTCCGTTCAGGGAAGCTTTGGGATCCAAACCTCGTGGAGCCTCCAACCTCGCAGGTTTATCCCTCATTTTTGCCGCAGCTCCGAGGTGAAACTTCCCGAAGTTCCCCCTTGGAACACCTTTGAAAAGCCCCAATAACGAATTCCACCAGCGAGGAGCAGCTCGGGCGGGGGGGGGTGTGGGGAGCCGCCCCGTCATTTTCTGTGATTAAAAGGCAAATTTTATTCCTGGAGAAACTTGGAAGCAAATGTGGCGTTGCCATGGTTTCACACCCACTGGCTGGAAATGACAATATTAGCAGGGTGACCTGGTAATTAGAAACTGTGCCCCCAGGTCAGGCTGCGGAGAAAATAAAGAGAGATTAGGGCGTGCTAAAGACACCGCATAATGCTGCGGGCTCCTGCGCTCCCCACCTTTTATAAGCGGCCCATTTAAATGCAGATTCTGACTTTCCACCTGGGGCTGCTAATCTGTCTCACAGCCAGATCAAACAATGGGGCAGCGCTCCGCACTGTGGGGCCGGGCTGCTCCGGGGCTCGGGTGTGCTCGGGTCCCCAGCGCTGCCTGTCCCCCTTTTCTCAAGGGAAAACCCCGAGGTTTGCATTCGCGGATCGTTATTTGTGCGCGTTTTGGGTGTTTGTGTCCTCCTCTCCCACCCCTAAATTCCAAGGGTTTGGAGCAAAGCAGGTTCGGATTTTCATCCTCCTCTCCCTTCCCCGAATTTCACTCATTTGGAGCAGCCCAGGCTCGGATTTTCATCCTCGTCCTGCCCAAAACTCCAATAATTTGGAGCAACCCAGGCTCAGATTTTCATCCTCACCTTCCTCCAAATTTCAATAATTTGGAGCAAAACAGGCTCAGATTTTCACCCTCATCTTTCCCAAAACTTCAATGATTTGGAGCAGCCCAGGCTCAGATTTCCATCCTCATCCTCCCCAAAACTCCAATAATTTGGAGCAAAACAGGCTCAGATTTTCATCCTCACCTTCCTCCACATTTCAATAATTTGGAGCAAAACAGGCTCAGATTTTCACCCTCATCTTCCCCAAAACTTCAATGATTTGGAGCCACCTCCCTGGGCAGTTCCAAGCTCTGACCACCCTTCCCACTTAGAAATTCCTCCCGATGTCCAACCCGGACTTCATCTGGATTTCATTCAACTTCAGATGGTTCGAGACCATTTCCTTTTGTCCTGACATTCCCTGGGAGCAGGTCCTGACCCTCCAGGCTGATCCCTCCTGTGGAAATTGTGAAAATTGGGAAAGCCACAAGGTTCCCCCCGAGCCTCCTTTGCCCCAGGCTGAGCCCCCACAGCCGCTCCTCCAAAAATGCCCAAGGAATCCTTCCCTGACAGCCCAACCCCTGCCACTCGCAGCAGAAAAACTCCCCCAACTCTGCCCGTGGAAAAAAAATCGGGAAAAGCAGCCCCAGCTGTTTCCAGCTGTGCTTTCCCTGCTGGTGGCTGGGTGGGGACTGTCCCCAGAGAGGAACAAGCCCGGATTGATGAGCAGGGCACTAAAACCCTTTTTTGAAAGGGTCACTGCGGTGTCACCAGAGCCAGGTGACATCAGCACCGCCCGGAGGGAAAGGTCTGAGCTCCCCAGAGCTGCAGCCGGCCCTCGAGCGCTCTTCACCTTCATTAAGAGCATTTCAGGGAGCGCTAATCACAGCCCTGCCCCGGCCCTGGCAGGTGCATCGGGCCCCGGCTCCTCCGAGAACGCCTGGAATTTTTTCCGCGTCCCTAAAGGTGCCAAAGGCAAGGGCTCGGGGTCCAGCGTGTGGCAGAGCCTGGTAAAATGTGGGGGTCGGGTCCTACTCTCTGCTGGGATGGATTTGGACATCTCTGTGGCTTTATGGTCCTGGAAATCTGAGCTCAGCCAGCTGCATCCAAACATTCCCAACTTCAGAGCCACCCCAGTCCTCCGAAATAGGAGAGAAAGGGGAAAAATCATTCCCAGGAGGCTTGGGAGGACACAGGGGAGGATGCTGCCTTCCCCTGCTTTATCTCAACCTTTGTAAAATGGCAAACACGGGAAGGGAAAACCGACGGGGAATTGTGGAAAAGAATCCGGAAATCCTTGGGAAGAGCAGCCTCTGGACGCAATGGGCAAAACTCTTCATTTCCAGCTGCCTTTTTTGGGTGATAAAACAGGTTTTGCTGCCTGGAGCAATGCCGAGGTAATAAGGGAAGACAGTGGAGTGATGGAGGCACTGGGAACACGGGAAAAGCGAGGCTGGATCCCTTGCCATGCCCTCTCCCGGCATCCACGGAAAACCTGAGCTCCTCCGTGCCTCAGTTTCCCCCGGTTCCAGCTCCTGCTGAGCTGCACAAACAATTCCCTCCACGCCCGCATATCACAAACCCCATTTTGCACCATTTTTATTGCAGACACCAGCC
The DNA here is from genome assembly GCA_013400855.1 of Buphagus erythrorhynchus. NCBI lineage: Eukaryota > Metazoa > Chordata > Aves > Passeriformes > Sturnidae > Buphagus > Buphagus erythrorhynchus. The sequence goes on along the minus strand of VZTT01074228.1, from coordinate 14,363 downwards.
CTGAAGAGTTGATTTCGGTCACAGACACTGAGAAAGGACCACCCCCAAAAAAAAAAAAAGCCAAACCTGATCAGCTCCATCCTCGCCTTGCTGAGCCCCTCCGCTCGCCCCCGCTCCTCCTCCCTGCCCGAACTGTCATGGTTTATTTTGTTTGGGTGGATTTTCTTTCTCCTTCTCCCCCCTCCCCGGCCAAGCAGAGACTTTTCCCATGGAGATGCAGCCCGCTCCGGGCCCATTAGCATCCTTGTGCATAATTAGGGCCGCGGGCATTGTCATGCAAAGCAGCCTCGGATGACAACACTTGAGCCCGGACGACGCAGGAACGCCGCGAGCGAGTTTCTCACACTGGTTTTAGCCAAGGCAAACCGCGCTCCGCACGGCTCGGAGATTTTAATTAATTAATTAATGGGTGCTGGGCTCCGCTGGCAGCCCCTGAATCCCCTCCATCCGTGGGCTCCATCTTTTTGTGTAATGGGATCTTGGAGTGGTTTGGGTTGGGAGGGACTTTAAAGCTCATCCCATCCCTGTATTCCATCCCTGTATCCCATCCCTGTATCCCATCCCTGTATCCCATCCCATCCCATCCCATTATCCCATCCCACCCATCCCATCCCACATCTCCCACTATCCCAGGGTGTTTGGGCACTTCCAGGGATGGGGCAGCCATGGAACAACCTGTGCCAGGGTTATTCCATTCCTTCCATGGAATGCTTCCAGCTCACTAAAATAAATCCCAGCCCCAGCCCAGGCAGCCTCAGGATGATTTCCCACCAACCCCACGGCACAGGAGGGCTGAGCCCAGGTGGGTTCTGCCCTCACTGCTCTCCCCAAGGCCAGGAAGGCTCCAAAAGCTTTTCCTGCTCCCAAATCCACCCCTCCAGGGGGTTTCTGCTGGCCCTGGGTGGGCACTGGCTGGGGAAAGGTGGGAGAGCTGGCCCAGGACACCTGGGCAGCGCTGAGGAAAAGGGAAAAATCCCAGAGAATTCCACGGCCCAGCCCCCCCGAGGGCGGGGAAGGGATGGGGAGGGGGCTGGCAAGGACACAGGGAGCAGGACAAGGCCACCAAGGCACCCTGGGTGTCACCACCCCGGGTGTCACCTCTGCAGGGAGGGAGCAGGGCCAGCACCAGCCCAGGTCCCTGCCCCTCCCTTCTCCAGACCCTGCTGTGTCCAGGGAAGTCCTGGAAAAGTCCCCAATCCTCCAAGGTGCTTCTCCAGCTCTCTGAGAGGAGAGGAGATCATTGATCCCTCTTGCAACTCCTGGAATTTTAGGATTTTTTTTTTTTTTTTTTTTTTACTTGGCAAATCTTTTTTCTCTCCTTCCCGAAATTTTCCTGCCTGGGAAAGGATTTTGCAGCAGGCAGTGGATTTTGGGGTGGAGGACACAAAGGAACAACTCAAATTCCCAATCTGCCCCTGCCCTGCTGCTCCCTGCTCCACTCCTCCTGCAAAGTGAAAAAATAACCCGGAGAAATTAAATATTCCCTAAAGCTGGACCTGCAGAGCACGTTAATGTTCAGCAGCTCAGAAAAATGACAACTCTTTGTTTAGACTTTCTCCTAATTCATATTTCATCCGGGCCTCCCCTAATCCAGACTCAATCCATCTTCCCTCCTATTTGTTTTCTCTCCCCCTCCCTTTTTTTTTTTTTTTCTTTTAACCTGTTTAATCCTTTTAAGTTCAAGGATTTGAAAAGCAAATACTATAAAAGATGAAAGGTGCGTTGGAGGAAATCAACTTTGATAAGAGGCTTTTATGGCTTGTAAACCTTATTCCGGCCCTTGGGCTTGAAAGGCAGCACTAATTTTAAGAGCTTTATGCAACCCTCATGTTGAGCTTCAAAAAAAAACCTGTTCCAGCCTAAAAATTCTGGGGCTCAGGGGCTTCTCTTCATGGTCACCCGAATTTGGGTGACCACAGCACAAATCTGGTTTTGTAGGAACTCGAGAAACAGCCAAAATGAGTTTAAAAGAAGGAAAAAATTTAAATATTAGGATTAATAGCATAATTCTGAATAAATTTCTTGATATTCTCCTTCAAGCTTTGCACCTGCAGCAGCTCCAGCCACGATCCCACACCTGGACTTTTAACAAACCCAAGGAACAGCCAGAGCAGCTTTAAAACGAAGGAAAAACCCACTGAATATTAGGATTAATAGCAGTTTAATGAATAAACTGCTGGTGTGATATTCTCCTTAAAGCTTTGCACCTGCAGCACATCCCACACCTCCCCTGGGCAGGGAAAAGCAGCTCTGAAAGGGTTAAAGAGCCCCAGCCCCACGTCCTGGCCAGGCTCCAGCTGCTCCTGTGGGGTTTGGAATTTATTCCTCCGGTTATTTTTGGGTGTTGTTGTCCCTGAAAAGCACAAGCTGTTTGCAAACACCGCAGTTTTCACCTCTGGAAAATAATCCCGGCAGCCCTGAGCAGCAAAAAAAGTGCTTTTAGCAACTTTTATCCCAATTTTCTCTGTCCCACGGGTCTGCAGAGCCAAAAGGAGCAAACCCTGTTCGCCCCCTGGGCTGAAATGGCAGCAGAGCCCCAGCCCTGCTCCATCCCCCAGGCTGAAAATGTGCCAGAAAATAACCAAAATCCTGGGGGTGATCCAGGAGAGGGGCTGAGGACATTGCCAGGGCTCTGTGGAGCTCAGTTATCTCAGGAGAGGATTCCCAGCCCAGATGTCAGGTGTCCCCCCAGGATCCCAGCCAGAGGCACGCTGGCTTTTCTGGGAAGGAAGCAGCGGCAGGGTTGTGGTTTAGTAGCTAAAATCACAATTTTGGGATCGTTTTCCCACTTTGGGGGGAGCTGGGAGCTGTGGGCAGGCAGGTGAGGAGGAGCAGGAGGTGACACACAGGGATTTGGGATGTCACAAACGCCACACCCCTGGAGGAAAATAAAAAAAAAAGGAATTTTCCCCATGAGGAAAATAAAAAAGGAATGAAGAAGTGAAAGGGAAAATGCAAGGAAGGGAAATGGAGGAGAAACCATTTTAGAGGTGGAAAAATCAACCCCCACTTATGGGATAAATCCCCAAAGTCTTTAATATTAAAGAACATCATTGCAAATGCAACATCTTTATCCTTGTACACCATCCTTTGGGATTCCAGCCTGGGGTTCCTGTCCCTGCTCAGCTCCTGATGTCCCCAGGAGGAGGAGGAGGAGGAGGAGGATGTGGAAGAGCAGCTGTTGAGCTCAGCAGCCCCACGGGCACTGTGCTCACACTCATTCCAAGCAGCCTGCAACATTTGGCCACCAGAGCTGCTCCCTGTTTGTTTTGGGAGGACCAGGGATTGCTCAACAGCTGCTGGGGAGGCCTGGTTAGCCAAAAAAAAATAATAATAATGCCCTACCCTGAGCACATCTCCAGGGAAACAGAGTGGTTTTTCCACTTATTTCTGTGTCACCAGCAGCACCAGGGGACTCTGAGCAGCCCCACACGAGGGAGAGGAGCCGCCCAAACCAGCAGGAATGGGGCGAGGAGGAGGAGGAGAGAGAGGAAGGGTGACACAATGGGTGGCCAGGGCTCAGGCAGAGCCGAATTTCCGAGGTCTGAGTGGCCGGAGGAGGAGGAGGAGGAGGGAGCGCTGCCCAAAAGATCTGTTTGCAATAAAAAGGAGCATCCCAGAGGAGGGGCTGGGCTGCCCGGACACCTCCAGCCGTGGGAAGGGCTGGAACGAGGGGTGGGTGAGGAGCCGAGAGCGAGGAGAGAGGGCAGGAGAGCCTGGGAAGGACAGGACAGACCTGGAGGGGCAGGACAGACCGGGAAGGACAGACCTGGAAGGGCAGGA